>JARKHS020009642.1:0-247172 GCA_030143305.2 Amblyomma americanum
GTAGACCAAACGAAACTGCGCAAATCTCCTGGGCCGGATAAGCTTACGTATGAGGATTTGAAAAATATCGAAGGCCCGGCATCGTAGTGGTTACTTGAAGCCCTGAACACAATTTGGACATCCGGAGACGTCCCAACGTCATGGAAACATGCTGAAGTGGTGCAGATCCCTAAGCCCGGAAAGGATCTTAGGGTAAGCAACCTTCGCCCGATAGCGCTTACGGCCACTGTATGTAAGCTCTTTGAATGGGTGATAGCTACGCGGCTCTCATGGTGGCTGGAACGATATCATTGGTACCACCAGGCTCAGATTTGCGTTCGCCCTCACCTGGGCATGAGGACGGACTGGACCACCTATAAAGCATGGTGCTGCTCGGAGGCAGATCTCGCAAAATCTGCGCCCTCCTATGGACGTTCACAAGGCGTATGACAACTTCAGCCTCTCCACGATCTTGGCCATTCTACGTTGGCTTCATCTTCCACCTCGAGTATGCAACTTTGTGGCTTCATTCTTGGAAGACTGTACCATCGCTATATGCAGCGGTAAGGAACGTGTTGGCCACTTCACCGTAAAGAGGGGTGTACCTCAAGGATCCGTGCTTGGTCCAGTATTATTTAACATCGCCCTGCTTACTTTGACGTGACAACTGGCTACTATTCCGGATATATTTTATTCGATGTATGCGGATGACGTAACGGTTTGACCAGTACACACGGACCTTACCCGCCAAGAATTAGGCTTTCAGACAGCTCTGGACAAGACCACTATGTGGTGCACCAAGATTGGCCTGGCGCTATCGGTTGAAAAGACAAACTTTATATCTATTACAAACCGATGGGGTAGACGCCGCCTGTTGCTGAAACCTATACAGCTGTCCTTGAATGGCCAACTCCTTACTATAGCCTCGTCGATGTGGGTGCTAGGTGTTGACCCGGACAGCTCTGGAGCTGCAATCCCGTGTGTTTGATCTGCCCGACAGAAGGCCGCCAGTACGCTGCACCTATTTCGCCGAATTGCCCAGAACACAGGTGGTGCCGGCTGTAATATGACACGAACGTTAGTTCACTCAGTGCTGCGGCCTCGGCTCGTTTATCAAGCTCAGTTCCAACGCCTTACCCTAAAACATTGGGGTCGATTAGAAAAAGTCAACAGAGAGCACATGCGACTTATCGTTGGCCTTCCTCGCTTGACCCCTATTCACATACTACGGAAACTCAGCTGAATACCATTGGTGAGGTCGCTGAGCAATCTGCGCGCAACTTGAAAATATCAACAACACCTGCGGCGTCTACCTTAGCAAATTAATTTGACCCCACTCATTCCCTTCTTCACGTAACGCCTATGGAACCTCCTTCTTGGCAGCATCCCCAGATCACCGACAACAGACCCCTACGTGTCATGCACAACTCCCATCGTTCAGTGAGAGAAACAGCCTCCTCTTCCAGCAGACTCCATAAGCGCACTTTAAGCTTACGTGGATGAAAGCACCGAAGATAATACGTTGCACACCAGTCTTCTCTCTCTATAGCTACCCACTGCACGCCCGATAGGTTCCTACATCACAGAGGCGCCGCTTCCCCATGTGATAGCAGAGCTCATTGCAATTCGTGACGGCGTGTCCACTTTAAAGGACCTCCTTTGTACTCCACCAAACTGTCTTATCCTTTATACTGACTCAACATAAGAAGTAGGGGCTCCACGGCGTGTAGCCTGTCCACTGGGCATTGTTGTCGATGTGTGCTGCATCGTGGAATTTATCCATGACCTGTCCGAATTCTATGGGCTCGACACAATACGCACTATCTTAGAGAAGCGGACAGTACGTCCCATCCACTGCAAGTGCCATACCCGCTTCCTCTACTGAAATTATCCGCAGGAGACGCCCTACTATCTAAAAAGGAATTTCTCCGCTGCTCCATGCATGCTTTAATTGCACTGAGTGGATCCAACCTTCTCGGCGGTTTAATTCACCATGAGAAGTTGGCGTTGAGGAGAATCCGGGTGGATGTTGCGCTGACGCCTGTGGTAAGGGCCTTATGGACATTACAAAGCCCGCTTCTGAACTGCCCCTTCTGCCCTGGTTCTGCTACTGAGGCGACGTTACCTCATTTTCTGCTCATTTGCCCTGGACTTTGTGAGCCACGCAAGCGACACCTCACCATTCAGGGTTACCACCCCAGCCGACCACCGGACAATTGAATCCGGACCATAGGCCCCAATACCGAGTCTTGTTCGCATTCATAGCCGAGACCGGCCTGCACATGTACATATAACTCTCTTATGCCGAAGAGCATATTTGCGAAATAAGAAATTGACAAATTGACTAATTACTAATTATCTATTTACTGATAACTAACAAATATTTATGTAATAAACGAAACACTAAAAACCAATTACTAATTAACTAATTACTATTAACTGTGAGGACATTTGTCTGCTTTGGTGGAGGAATGCGAAAGTGTGTGTTTTAGAAAAGAAAGGGTTTTTGAGGAAGGGACGCACTGGCTCTCAGATCTCGAAGTCTCGGTGGACACCTCCACCACGTTTTATTGAAAGCTGTAGTCCAACTCTTCTGCGAACACCCCCACTGGCGAGACATGAGTCTATTCAGGGTTTGGCCTTAAAATTTGGGTCCATGGTGCACGCTTCAGAATCTGTTTGTCACTATCATTTAGCGATTCGGAAATATCGACTACATTGCTGCAATCATCCTGAAGTGTCAACGGCGTTTATTCCGACTCTATCAAAATTGAGGGGCAGTTGTTGAGCTGTCTAGATATCTCTTTTTCTAAGGGATGTTTATCTCGGATATGTTTGCGTTGTTAAGAAAGTACACTGAGGGGTCAATTGGTCAGACATAGTGCTTGAAAGAAGAACGTAGAGTGCAGGCAGCACACAGAGAAGGCGAGGGCAAGTATAGAGGCATCCTCCATAAACATGGCAGCAACTTTGCCTATCTGCTTTTTTGGTGTCTTTGGAAGGCTTTGAAATTGCTTGTACCACAAGCACTCACTCGCTGGTGTTGCATTTCTTTAAAAGTTTAGGAGCGCCATGATGCGAGACTTGCCAACGCCTCGCGAACTCAGGCACAGAAAATATAGCCATTCCTGAAGAAGGCCAACTTGTCTCCTGGGCTGTCCTCTTCTAGTCGCCGGCCCTCCCCCCACTCATTTTCTCTGTTTTGTCTTAACGCTACGTTCTTCGTTCAAAGAAGGAACCATTAGCATATAGTTGAAACAATATTTGGCACGGGCATAAGCAGCGTTACAGGTATTGCGTAACCAAGGAAAAGGAGTAACAATTTGTGTCAACTGGAAGGTACTGAAGGAGCGAGAGAAACATCTTCCGCATAATTTAATTATAAAAGATCAGGACTAGGAGAGGAAGAAGGACTCTGAAAACTGTCTCGAGCTCATTCTACCGGGCATACGTCGTGCGCGATGGGCAGCATTGTGCTCAAAATAATATATATACAGGTGATATGTACTTCCATGGTTCAGGCATGAAGCCGTAACTTCGCGCATGACAAAGAAGGCGAGAAGCGCATTTGGGCGTACACGAGCTGCATACGGAATACTGCACTAGGATATTCTGGAAAAGGAATGTGCATGTTGAAAAGCTTGATCTTTGCTTTGAGTATGCGGCAACGGCAACCAGCTTTGTAGAAAGCACATTTACATCAGAGGAATAGTTTAACATTTTGCAACAGCACAATCGTTTCCAATCTCTGCCGTTTGGGTCTATAGGCAAAATGATCTTTTTCCTTCATAATACGCTTGAGATTCATAAATTAAGAGGAAAGTCTTAACCATGTGTTGAATAGGTAGACTGTAAAACATAACACTGTACTTCTTGTTGCCGACCAGAGCGGAACTCGGGAATTTTTGAGGCCGCTGCTTTTTCACTTCAAGCGGCATGTACCGGTGCGGGCATAAGTAAACGGAGCCCGCTATTTTGTTCCATGTATAATCACGCCTTTCCTATTGAAGCAGAATGAACATTGTTTGTCCAAGAAAAAATACCCCAACGTCCACAACCAGCACGCACATACTAATGCCAGGAATTTCAATCAGACTATGCGTGGTGGTGGTAAAAGTTTATTTGATGCACTAGGACGAGTTTTAGAGAGTGGAGGGATTCACCGCTACCTTGCCTGGGTAGTAGTCCTCATTCAGGGACACCAATGGCGGTAGCCGCTGCCCGCACTCTTTGAACCAGAGCCCACTGGGACTCCATCTCCAAGCAGTCGAACAATGTCGCCTTTCAGCCCTCTCTCGTTGGCTGATTTACTCTCTTTATTTCCGGACTTTTCTGGCAGGCCCACACAATATGATATGCATGTGCCCACATCTCACAAAACTTACAGTACACCGAAAAAGTCGGGTCTATGTGTTTTGAATTGCAGGGCTTAGAAACGACCCCGTTTGCAGCCTTCTGAGGTGTCGTTCCTCAGTTCTATCCAAGCCCTTGGCGGACTGTGGGAACGTCTGCCTATCGAGGTAGAGATGTGTTGTAATGTCGGCATATGTGGTGGGCGAATTAGGTACTGGAGTCCCGGAAGAATAGCGCCGCTTGCCAGCAAAATTTTTACATACGCGCAACATAACTCAATGCAGAGAAAAAACAATTGTAATGGGTGCCCGGACACCAGGGAATAGAAGGGAACAAGGCTGCTCATACAGCCGCCCGAGCGTCTCTTTCCCCCTGAAGTTCCACTGAATTCCCAGACTGCGCGTGAAATATTTTCGAAGACATTTGTGTGCTCCGTTTACTTTTGTCGGCAGCGTACCTGCTACATTAAGGCTAGGTTGTTTGCTACCAAAGGTAGGCTTAATTTCGCACCAAGCACGCTTTACTTTTGCCTTTTTCTGAAGTTTTATCGAAAAAATAATCCAATAGCACGATCGTTGATGCAGTTGTAAACGCATCTATTGAACAATGAGGCCATGAAGTGGCAAGGAAGGAGTATTGATCAACAGGTGAGTCTGCGGGTATAAATAGTCGCGTTTGGATTTAAAAAAAAAACCCAAGGTCGACAGAGATGATAGAACGTCAAGAAAAACGGCCTTTTCAGCGAACACTGAGGAAGACGTTCTTGGTTACCGCTTTTATTACGCGCTTACAAGAGACAATGGCACATCAAGCCATTGTCTCCCGCCACGATGGAATAGTAAAAATTATGAGCGGGCACATCGGACCGTTTTATAGAAAAGGATCGGGACAGTAAACATTGAGGAGGGCGAGTTGGGCGGCCAGTCAGCAGCACGATGAAGTTCTTGAGCGCCACAGCGCTCCTCGTCAGCCTTTTGGGTAAGCCCTGAACAGGCTCACAAAGAAGGCTCTAATATTTCAATAGACCACTGTTTTAAGGCCTGTTGTAATCACGTCGCGGAGACGCTGCTTAGCTTTGACGTCGCCACCTTGTTTTTATACCGAATAGGTCATTCCAGGGGAATTATTGTGTCCATATATAGGTTTCTCACAACTGAGTGGAGAAATAAACTCGGCCAGTGTCTTCGAGCAGGCTGAAATTTTTTTGTGCGCATAGCTAATAGAAAAAAGAAGCCAACATTTCTATGAGAAATAAAATATTTTACGCCATTAAAATCATTACCTCTTGCGCAAATGAAGCCAACCATTCCGATAATTATATTCTTATTTTATTTTATTGGGTCCCTCTAGCCTCAGGACAGATTTGAACCAAATACGAACAAGAAAGTAAACTCAAACAAAATATTACCAAAAAGAAACCTTGGTTATGTTGTCTCTTTTAATGATATTCACAATCTTTCGTTCTTCATGCAGTTGCAGTATGTTATGGATTTGGACGAACGGAAATAATCAGTGCATTCAATAAGCATTATAGAGGAGGACTAATGGTGATTGTGGTGAAACGTTATTACCAGCGGATACAGAGGAGCAACCTGAAGCCGCCCCCCGCTTAAACGACGGCCGCTATTCCTTGCGCAGCGGGAGCGTCGCCAGCCAACTGAAGGAGTTCCCAACGAATTCGACAACCTGGGGATCGTTAACACGCACTGACATCGTACAGCACACGTGCACATTTTGCGGTGCGGCTCCAGAAAAACGCTGCCGCCGCGGTCGCTTTCGAACCCGGGTGATCCGGCTCAGTGCCGCGCGCCCTAACCATTGAGTCACCGCGGCCGGTAATGGATGAAACGCAACAAGAAAATCGAGGCACCAACAAAAAAAAGATCTGAACATTAGCTCCTAAAATGAAGATACTAGTGAGGTTGATTAACACTTCGAAGCCGGGAAGTCTTCGCGCCTTCCAAGTTAAAATAATCTGAGATAGTATGGCGCTTTCCTTGGCTAAGAGGTTCTTATTTTGCTGGTCGGGGCTCAATTCTCTTGTTCGCGTCTGATTTCTTGCTGATAGTACCTTCTAAAGCATCGTAGTGCGCGTGACTTGCCGATGAAAAGAAAAAAACAGCCGCGGGTCGCTTCCGTCAACCCCGTGCGCAGTAGGATGCTGACGTCAGAACCTGCCGTGTCTTTCACTATAGTGGAGGCGTCGCCTTTCAAGACATACATTTTCGATGGCAGTATTCGGTAAAACAATGCCGTTTTGTCTGCAATCTATTGCCTTTTTTATTGTGTTTTTGGCTCCCCATGATCTCCCCGGCGGAGGGCATCTCTGGCACCCGGCGACTCTCTTCCATCTCCGCACTAAACGAAAAAGAGGGGTTTTCGACTGCGCGGCGAAGACGCAGTTTTTTTTTGCCCTGATGCATATTTGGACGGCACCATCGCCCTCGTTCGCAATAAGCGAGCGTCTATTAGAATTGGGGATGTTGTACGTGGGCTGGACTGTCTTCCCTAAATCAATCTCGTAGTAGCCGTGACGCCTAAATCAAGCCGTTCAATAATTTGGTGCCTTTAACACCGTTCTTCCTTGTGCATTGTTTGAAGAAAAATCGTGCTATGATACCTTCATGGAGACATCGTGTGCTTGGCCTGCAGAATGTTCGTAATATGTTGGTGATTTTCACGACCTATACAGTAGATCCCTCAAGTAATCCAACAATGTGACTCTGCGGAGGACTCCTCCTGTGGTTAGCCTAAGTAGAATGAAGCTTAATTTGCAGTTTCACGATAAAATGTCGCTTGCTCGTAGATAACGGCAGCCTCATGCCAGCCAGAAAGCCTCATTTTTGACGACAGGAAAGAAAGAAAAAGAAGAAAAAGAAGAAATCGCTGCCAAACGTTCAAAAGCTGCCGGGATTACAGCGATGAAGTAGATTAACGAGTGAGCTTCGGAAGAAAATTTAAAATCAGTGACATTGCCAATGAGGACCCTTGTAGAACAGCCAATAAAAAAACCAGTTGCACTGCTAATCGCATTTAGCTCTACAGGTCATCAAGACCCTGCGATACTCATGTTGCTTACGTAGCAAATGAACTAAGGAAAGTTTGCAGCACTGTCGCTTGCCGCTGAACTGATAAAAATGCGCTATTTTGTCTCTTTTTCTCCTAATATTGTTCAAGTAATGATCAGCTGATTGTAGGCGGAGAGCGAGAATTTAGGAGTTGCCTTTTTCGGCATGCGGGTTTCTAGGACAACTAACAATTTCTGGCGCTCTCGAGTTTTCAAGCAATGGCTTGAATGCACGTAAAATCAGGCATTTCATACAATTTTTTGTCAAATTTTATTTGATGCTTACCATCTGCCAGTCTGTTTCTAGCCGGTGTGGTGGCTTAGTGGTTACGGTGCTCGGCTTCTCACCCAAAGGATGAGGGTTCGATTCCGGGGGACGGCGATCGTATTTCAATGAAGGTGAAATGAGTTAGTCACGTGTGTACAGTGCAATCTCAGTGCAAGTTCAAGAACTCCAGCTGGTCGAAATCATGCGGAGCCCTACAGAACGGCGTTCCTCATAACCTGAGCCGATTTGACATGTTCATAGAATGCAAACTGACTGGCCCCAGTGACAGGAAAGGTGTCGGGCATTAATGTGGTGAAAAAGGGTAAGAATGAAATTATTATATCAGCACCGCTCTCCATAAGCAACAAAGTACCATATTACCATTCGCATGTGCCATAACAAGCCCTGCCATTAAAAAACTGTCATGAGCAAATCTCTTCGGGCTTCGAATTATCCCTTAGTAATGTGGGCCCAGCGATGTTTATTAAGTGCGCCTCGTATTTCGGAAACTATTCTAGACGAGGCAAACAAGCGTTTTAGATATATAGTCTAAATGATAAAAACTAAAGCTCCCACTGCACTGCAAGTGTTTCAGTACAGTGTGCCTGCTCCCATTTTCATTGTGTATTGTTGGTACCTTAAAGCTGACGCAGCGACACGTACCTTTTTTCTTGTTGCCTTCTCGCAAACATTCATATAAAAGCGCTCCTAATATATATCACACAGAAAATGTGACGGAAACGTATTCATATGCCGGTAAACCACTCCTGCAACGGAAAAATAGACCATGTGCTTCCACGCTTGCAGATCCTTCTTGGAGTGCCTCGCGGCGCCACCGCTGCTTGGAACACATTTCGTGAAATCGCGTGTAGCATCTTAATGAAATAGAAACTTCGTCCTTAAAAGTTGTCCGTAATGTTTTCCTGTAGCAATTATATGATCTATTAGAAATGTATTCCGAGCTCACTGCTTGTTAACTGATTGAGAAGCATGCAGTAATAAATGTCATATCTTCTTATAAGATTGGGATAATAGAACTCTAAATGTATCTTACAGCAACCAATGGGGAAGCTGGAAACAGATTTTATGGAGGAAGGTGGTCGTGGAAAAGCGGATTCGGAGATGGAAGCGGCGGCGGAAAATGATTTCGAAGCGGATCTAGCGGCGCGTCTGGTGGTAGAAGCGTCATAGGTGGAGGAACTGGATTTGGCGCTGACAGCAATTACTTCCACGACGGCCCTGTTCGGGTCTGGAGAATCTGGAGTTCTCCGTCTTACACTTAGAGGTGGATTTCTGAGCGATTCGAAGGAAATCAACATGGGAGTGGATCCTGGCGTCAAAGCGGTAGCTGGCCAATTTCATGGTACACTTCGGGAAGGCGGGGTGGCCAGGTACCTTCATTTGGTTCCTGGGGAAGGCAGGGGCAAGGAAGTAGCAGGGCAGAATGCGGAGTACAAGAAGCTAACGGCGGTCAGAGTGGATGGATTGGAGGAGGTAATTACGGTGGGCAGCTTGACGGGCAGGGCAGGGGAGAACAACGTGGGTTCGGGGGAGAAGGAGGCAATGGAGGACAGAGAGGAAGTCGAGGGCAGTGGATAGGAGACAGCGGTGGTCTGGCTGGATGGATTTGAGGTGGAAGCTTCGGAGTACAAGAAGGAAGACGAGGACAGGGAAGACTTGGTGACAGTGAACAGGAGACAGCGGTCACCAGAGCGGAAGGTTTGGAGGAGGCAACATTGAAGAGCAGTTTGAAGGACAAGGCAATGGAGGACAATGGGGCCTCGGACAGTTGACAGGAGACGGCGTTGATCAGAACGGATGGATTAGAGGAGGAGACGTCAGCGTACAGTCTGGAGGGCAAGGCGGTGGAGGGAAAGAGTGGCTCGGCGGATAAGGAGGCAGTGGAGGATAATTAGGTCCTAGTGGGCAATGAATAGGAGCCAGTGGTGACCAAGGCGATTCGTTCGTAGGACGAAACATCGGCGGACAATTGGGCGGACAACAAGGCAATGGAGGGCAAGGGGAATTCAGTACACAGCTTAGAGGGCAAGGAGGACTGGCGGAATTGGATGGACGTTAATAGGAGGTAACGGCAGTCAAAGCGGACAGGGAGGGCAAGGCAGGCAAAATGGCTCGTTTGGTGACTCGTGGGGGCTCAGTGGAAGTAGCGGCCAGAGAGGACAAGGTGCCGATCTCAGCGGCAATTTGAGACGGCTAAGCATCATATTCGGCATGTCCGGACCACAGGGCAGCCAATTTAGCAGCCAGCCTTAGCTTACGTACAGACTTTTCCGCGCCTATACCGGCTTTGGTGGGGGGCACGATGGTGGTGCAGGCGGAATCGAAAGTCTCTCTGACCAAGGACAAAGTAGAGGACTTCTAACTAGAATCTCCAGCTCAGGAGGTGAAGGAATGGGTGGTCTTGGTGGCTCCGGTGGCCTTCACCAAGCAGAGTGAGATATCTGTTGAGGATATACCCAACACACGGACGAGGACTTAGCTTCATTCAGTTCCTCCAGCAATTAGGCATTCTAAGGGGAGTATTTAGTCGTCCGTGGCAAGATGGAAAGAGTAGATGGTACTGGACATCCGGTCCACAGTACTGGACAACCAGTCCACAATACTCGACATCTCGGCCACAGTACTGGACCTGGACAAGCGGACCACAGTTTGGTGGACAAGGAACTGTCTTTGGAGGAGGCTCAGATGGCGGAATCGGTGGATCGTCAGGAGGTGGGTTCAATGAAGGTTTCAGAAGTGGATTTTGCGGAGGCTCAAGTGGATCATTCGGCGCAGGCAACGGAGCTGTTTCCGCGGAACGAGATTTGGCTGTGGAGCGCAATACCAGCTGCACTATTAAAAAACACAATGAGCATTGTACCGATCACCACAATTAAGAAATGAATGCAGAATAATTCACTGCTTTGGTCTCACTGTGACGGTCATTGTCTGCTCACTTGCCTTTGTCTCATCAAGCTTGGAGGGCACAAGCATACACAACAGCAATCTTATAATGTGCGACAAAACACACGATGGCGGCGAAGAATTTGCTTTGAAGAAACGGCTCTAAAGGAGAGAAAAAATGCGATCACTAAGGGGAGCTCTGGCGGAATTTGTTATTTACGCGCCTTTCTTTCATTAGACGCGTGCTGTCAAGGATGAAATCCGTGTGGTTATTTCCAAGAGATGCTGTTTTTTGTTCAACGGAAGACTAAAATTCATTTACTAATCGTCGGTTTATTTCAATATATTCAAGTATTCCAATATTAATTTATGGGCTTTTGTCTAATATTATTTCCTAGCTTAGCACTGCAAAAAAGCTGTTTTCCATTTCCGCAATTAGATGCAAGTGAGAATGTTGTTAGCAGCTCCAGTCATGCCAGTGGTAATCTGACATTCGCCTATATTTTTTTTGCCTGATCTCCTACTAGAGAATAGCAACTACTTTGATTTGTCTCGGATTTGCGGTTTAGATTATCTAGGCCAACGCTACTATCAGCTTCACCGCTTCTGATATCGTAAACATCAGAAAACAGTCCGAACGGGCGACTGCAAAGTCTATGACAGCTACTGTATGGTGATGTTGCTTGCCGAAGTCGTCCTTGTTTGTTCGAAGCTTGGGTACAGTGAACCTGTACCCACTGCCACTGGTATTGTTCTCAGAGCATAAATCTGAAAATTACGGGCTCACAGTGTGGGTTCCGCGTTAGCGTTTTGGAAAGCGCATTTTCATGAGAAAAAAAGTACCTACTTGTCAGCGATGTGAAGGTTTGAATTGTTACATTAGTGCGACGTACACGAAGAAACATCTGGCTTTTTGTTGTTGAAAATATTTATTCACCAAATTCAGCATGAGCCCCTTCGTTGAAGCCACTATTTCGGGATTGCAACAATCGACTGCCAAGGCACGCTTGAACGTATTGACCTGCTGTCGAAGTAAAGATCAAGAAGAAACAAAACGCCCCGCTTCATGAATGCGATTAGATAGGAGGAACTACACCACGGAATGGAAACGAGAAAACATGAGAATGCGATATATTTGAAGAAAGAAGGTAACGTTCTACGCCATTTGGCATTACGAAAGGCGGATAAAAAAGTTCGAGTATTCACCGCTGTATAAGCTTTAGAGGCCATGTAGGCGCGAATGCTTGTTGAAAGAAAATGGTAAATTAGAGAGCCCATGTGCGCTCGCAGAGTTGGAAGCACGGAGGAGTCGGGTGGGCAGCCTTTAGGGACAACATTTTATCCACGAAAGTGCTAGTTAGCTCCCGGCAGAAACTTCTGCACTCTTTATGCGAGCATACTGTAAGAGAGACAGGTATCATTTAAAATTAAACCGACGACTTAGTTACGGGGCCGAACCGTTTGGATATTGTGAAGTTCTAAACCGAGCGGCAAGAATTAAAGAGGGTACAGCAAGTGATAAATAATATAATCTTAGAGAAACTGAAACTGGCAAATTCAACGACATCTCTTATTTCACTCGAATATGGTAGAAGAGCCGAAAGTTTTCGGAAAGAATAGATTTAGTGCTGGTGCCGGTAAAAGAGAGCCCTTGTGTTCTCAGTGTCAATAATAATTATAATAATAATAATTGGTGTTTTTGGGGAAAGGAAATGGCGCAGTGTCTGTCTCATATATCGTTGGACACCTGAACCACGCCGTAAGGGAAGGGATAAAGGAGGGAGTGAGAGAAGAAAGGAAGAAGAGGTGCCGTAGTGGAGGGCTCCGGAATAATTTCGACCACCTGGGGATCTTTAAGGTGCACTGACATCGCACAGCACACGGGCGCCTTAGCGTTTTCCCTCCATAAAAACGCAGCCGCCGCGGTCTGGTTCGAACACATCGCACAGCACACAGGCGCCTTAGCGTTTTTCCTCCATAAAAACGCAGCCGCCGCGGTCGGGTTCGAACCCGGACCTGACCGCGGCGGCTGCGTTTTTATGGAGGAAAAACGCTAAGGCGCCCGTGTGCTGTGCGATGTCAGTGCACGTTAAAGATCCCTAGGTGGTCGAAATTATTCCGGAGCCCTCCACTACAGCACCTCTTCTTCCTTTCTTCTTTCACTCGCTCCTTTATCCCTTCCCTTACGGCGCGGTTCAGGTGTTCAACGATATATGAGACAGTAACGCATCTGGGCGTGATAGCGTTGTATGTTTTTGCCGGTAGGCAGAGGAGGTCTTGCATGCCGTAAGCATGCAGAATAAATAATGATTTTAACGCTAAAGACGCTAAATTATTGGAGCAGAAAAATAACACGACTTAGCACTAGACCTATTATCACACAAGCTGATGCTTTTAAAATCGTAGGTCACGGCCATCAGAGAAACGCACCAGCTGCTGCGCGCATCCACGCGGTTATAAAATATATGACGGCGGGTCAACGCCATAGTGGAGAAGCTTCTCGAGCTGTAGGGCATGAATTATAATATCAAATAACTTGTTATTGCCGCAGTAAATCTAATTTAGGTGAGTCGCTCAAGACCGCTACCGGCGCCTCTGACATAAAGCTGCTCTTGTTGCTGTAGACGTTATATAGTGTCCGTCTTCGCCTTCATCCGTCTGTGTAGTAAAATGTTGAAACAACTAGCTTGGTTGTCTACGTTAACATTATCTACAGTAAATCTCGGAAGAACCGGAAAGGAGCATGGCACCAGAATGCCATACGCGAAATTACAGAATAGCAAAGAATCGAGCGGCATAAGTTCGTTAAAAGGAGAGTAGAATATTGTCACGGTGTTGGTGACAAGACAGGGACCCGGCAAGACAGGGCTCGGCAGCACGTCCTTCAGGAGGGGGAGACCGCGAACTTTAACTTCCTCTAAACGGAGCGCCACCAGCGTCAACGTCTTTTTGCCGGAGCGCCACCTGGCATTCCTCCCCTCTTAAAAAGAACGCGAGCATACAAACACACATAAGCTCACAAGAAAGGTTCGCAGAAACTGAGGAGTCACCGCAAGAAAGGTTCGCAGAAGCCGGGGGGTCACCGCGCAAAATATGGCTTCAGGCGTAAAACATGGAAGGTCTCTGGATGCGGCAGCCGACGTCTTCGCTGCTCTGGAAGTGTCTCGTCCGGGAATACCTTGTAATTAACGTCGCTGACGCGTCGCAAGACTATATAAAGACCGAATAGCGAGAAATAAGTTTTTCAGACAAGCCTTCCCGTCGAACAGGTATTCACACCCAAACCTGGTCTGTCTGTGCCAAACGTCGTACCGACGCGAGTCCTTATCTTGTTGCTGTGGGATGTGGATGCGTGCTAGCTGACGAGCCTGCTCGGCTTCTAGGGCAAACTGCTCAGCGTCAGCAGAAAGCTGGACATCGGTTGCTCAAGGGAGCACTGCGTCGAGCATCGTTTGAACCTCCCTGCCGGATAGGAGGCGGAATGGTGTGAAACGGGTCGTGTCTTGAACTGCTGCATTATAGGCGAATGTCGCGTACGGTAGGATCGTGTCCCAAGTCCTGTGTTGGACATCTACGTACATTGCCAGCATGTCCACCATGGTCCGGGGCCTTACGGCGCTCACGTTGCCAACAGCTCTCGACATAGAGTTTAACAACATTGGCAAGTTTGGGCCAGGAGAACAGCTGGCGCATTCTGGAAAGCGTGCGAGAGTATCCCAAATGGCCAGACGTTGGTTCGTAGTTGCACGCAGACAGGATTTCCTCTCGAAGAGTTGTGGGGACGACGAAGAGGTAAGCTCGCGAAATGGAGCCAGGGTTCATATAGAGCATGCCTCGTTTCAGGGAAAACGACGAGAGGTGTGGAGAAAAACTTTAAGGAATGGTGTCTGGTTGACCTAAATAATCGATGAGTGGTCGCAACGCTGGATCGGCGCGCCGCTGGGTTGACTGATCAGAAGAATGGACAGCCCCAAGGAAACTGATGTCGTCGTCAGTGTCGGTGTTGCGAGTTCGACAGGCGCACGAGAGAGCGTGTCGGCGTCTTCATGCTTATGTCCGGACTTTTAGACGATGGTGAGGTCAAACTCCTGCAGGCGAAGGCTCCATCGCGCCAGGCGTCCAGATGGGTCGCGCAGGTTGGCCAACCAACACAGGGAGTGGGGTCAGTGACCACTTTGAAAAGGCGACCATAAAGATAGGGGCGAAATTCCGCAACGCCCCAAATAATGGCGAGACATTCTCTTTCCTTTCTCTGCGCGCGACAGAGTGCGGCTTGCATAAGCGATGACTCATTCAAAGCCATCTTATTGCACGAGAACCGCGCCGAGGCCGATGTTGCTAGTATCGGTGTGTATTTCAGTGTCACTCGTTAATCAAAATGGGCAAGAACGGGCGGCGTTTGAAGACGCAGGCGGAGCTCGGCGAAAGCCACGTCTTACTCGTGGGCTAAAACAAAATGTCTGGCGTCGCGGCGGAGGCGAGTCAGTGGTTCTGCGAGGTGAGCGAAATTTTCGATAAAACGCCGATAGTAACTGCAGAGCGCGAGAAAGCGGCTTAGAGCTTTCTTGCCACGCGGGGGCTGAAAATTACACAACCGCTGCAAGCTTATCGGGGTCGGGCTTCACGCTGGTGGCGCTAACGACATGGGAGAGAAATGTGAGCTCTTGGTAACCGAAGTGGCATTTTTGGGGCTTCAATGCCAGGTAGCTGAACGAAGGGCTTCGAGGACCGTCCGCAGGCGTTGAAGATGTTGATTAAACGTGTCGGCGAAAGCCACCACGTCGTCGAGATAGACTAGGCAACACTACCATTTGAGACAAAGACCGAAACTTCAAATTCATAAATGCATTCAGGAGTGACAAAGGCGGTCTTTTCACGGTTCGTTCATGGGCCTCAATTTCCGAGAAGCCACTTTGTAGGTCGATGGACGAAAAATAACGAATACCGCACCGAAGATGATGGAGAGAGTCATCAATACGTGGCAATGGGTAAACGCCCTTTTTGGTGACTGCGTTCAGCTTCCGGTAATCGACGTAAAAACGCAGCGTGCCGTCTTTCTTTTTAACGAGAACGGCCGGTGAGGACCATGGGCATTTGGAATGCTGGATAACGCCATCTTCGAGCGTCTCCTTAAATTGCGACTTAATGACTTAGCGCTCTGCCGACGATACGCGACAGGGGTGTTGACGTATGGGGTGTACGCCATCGAACGTCACGATGTGATGCTTGCTTATGGGAGTTTCACGGACTTTCGCCGAGGAGGCGAAGCACTCTCTGAATTCGAGCAACAGTACAAACAGCTATTCCCGTTTGCTGGTGGGAGGGACATGGGAGGCTGCACTGGTTCTGAGGAGAAGCACTCGGAAACACCGGAGATGCGTTCGGCAGATGCTAGTGAAGTGAAGTGCCGCGCAAAAGATGCCGATGCTCGTGCGTAACATTGGTAGCAAGTATACCTGTGACTGCCCATTGTGAAGATCGATCAGACATCGGGCCACGCACAGGCCTTGCGTCAGCAGTAAGGAAAGCATGGTTTCAGCGATGACGTTACCGTCCTCAAGTGATTCACACTCGACAGTAGTGTAGGCGCTGGTTCGAAGCGGCAGGGTGACAGTGACCGTAGAAACACGAAGCATCTGGCTTGGTCGCGGCGCATTGCTGAGGGCGACAGCATTCTATGTTGAAAACGCGGCCTTGGAATTTCGAAGGTCAATAATCGCCCTAATTCACGCAGAAAATCGACGCCTAAGATAAGGTAGCGGGAACAGTTATACAGAACAAGACAGCTGACGACAAATGTGGGCCCTTGGATTTGATCTGGAGCGTTGCACATGCCGAGAGGTGCAGTCAGATGAGCGCCCGTCATACGAACGTGTGTGCCAGCCTTTGGCGTGACAACCTTTTTGAGGACGGCGGAAAACCAGCTGCTTAGAATCGAATAATCAGCCCCAGTATCTAATAACGCTCGAACGTGGCGATCATCTAGGATTACAGGCATGTCCAAGAAAAACCGCTGGCGAGTTGGAGGCTCCGGAGGCGGTGATTGGACACAGGCGTCGTTGTGTGCAGGCCGTGCCACCGGTAATTCGTTGGCTTTGCGTGTGAGATGTAATGGCGTCAGTGTGTCGGAAGGATTGGGGAGTGCGTGCTTCGTAACCGACGAAGCGGCGTTATGTGAAGTGAGCGTCGATGTGTCGGAGTGAACGGTGACCGCAGACTTCGGAACCGTAGAGGCATCGTCATGTCGTGTCCGCGTGGTTGGGGGTAACTCGCACAGAAATGTCCACCGAGCTCACCGCCCAAAGGCGGCTGGTTTCAGTTTTGCCGCCGTGGGCTGGGCGACCAGCCCTGCGCCGCCCTGGAAAAACTCGCGGTAGATGGTGAAGGACGACTCCTGGGCGATGGGGACCAAGCCTGCGGCCGACGAGACTGGAGCCAGCGTTGATATTCAAGGAAATCCGCGACGGCCCGGGGTCGTTCGCCATAGCGGGGTCGAGGAGAATCGGCTGGAAACGCCTGAAGGCCCAGACGCCGGTATAGGGGCAGTGCCGATAGAGGTTCGCCGCAGTGAAAGCATAGTGGGCGTCGGTCGGGGGTGCTCCACACGTTGGCTATTAGCGTCGACGGTCGGGGAGCTTCCACATACTGCAGCACGGGTGCAGGCTGCCGCGGCATCTCAGCAGCAGCCGGAACGAAGGACGCCGAAGCGGGAGCAGGGCACCGCAAGGCGTCGGCGTATATGGGAGAACGTTCAAAGCGAGACAGGAGGAAGGGATGGGCAAGGCTCATCGGCAGGTAAGGACGGCCGAAGCGCTTGCTGCACCTCCATGCGGACAACGGTCGCTACGGAGCTGGGAGCCGAGGGAGGTGCTCCGTACAGCTGCCGGAGTTCGTCACGTGCAATCGAACGGATGAGATCGCGTAACAGTAAGGCGTCGGTCCCATGCAAAGGTAACTCGCCGGAAACGGAGGCGGCGGACATGGGTAGAAAGCACGCGGGCGCTGTTTGTTGAAGAACCTTCTCAATCGTGGAAGACTCGGCGAGAAATTCGGCGACTGCCTTCTGAGGGCTGCGGACAAGGCCAGCAACATTGACACAGGTGTTCGATTGCGAGTTGTGAATTCGTTGTGCTTCAGAAATTTAGTTCACATCGCTGCTGGGATTCGGCGGTGCAGTGTGGTTACTTACTCGACTGCGGGAGATTACCATGAATGGAGGAGGGTGAGGAGGGAAGTGACCTGAGGAGACCGCAGGAGAAAATATAGCGATGTGCGTCCGCCGAATGGCCACTCTTCCGTTGAAGTGGTTGTTTGCGAGCCAGCTACAGAACCGAGTGTCAATGGCTACTGGACCTCGTGCATGGAACCGTTGACCAAATGGGCAGGGAAGTCGAGTGTGGAAGAGCAGAAAGAAGAATAAGCGTGCAATAAAGGTGGATGTTAGGAAATGTGCGTGATGTATCGTGTCATGTCATGTAAAAAAATGCAAATCTAATGCTACGCCTTTTCGTGATGACCACCGATGACTTGTCATTTTTTATATTGGCTTTTGTCTGTGGACACCTAAGCTCGCGTAATGTGAAGGCAGCGATTTCTTCCTTGGTTTGTTCATAATTAAGGAAGTAAATGCTGTAAGAATCAGTACCTGGAATACGTATACAGATGGCTTCTTTACTGAATAGAAAAAAATCTTACTCATTTAGATGGAATTATGTGCTGGAGTTGTGTCACTTTTTCAGACACTGACTAAACAACGTCATCATCCGGAAGGTTTGCTGAAGAGTGCAGTGCTAAAACGCCCCAAATGTTCGGTCGTAAACGAGATAGAAACCGCTATAATACTGCCGCAAGTGCTCATAAAGAACACGACAAGGTACTCCTCGTCGTCGGAAGTAGAAGCACCGACAAGTGAATCTCCGGATTTTCTTTCTAAACGCTATTCTGATTCCCAGGCATCCGCCCTTGACGCGTTCATCCTCCTATCCACGTAGGTGAGAAAATATTGTACAGCCTCATCTGCTCGTAGGTCTTAGCAGCATGTGTTCCCTCGTTGTCGTTGTTCTTTCTCTACTGCAGTTTATTATCAATATAGTACCAACTACCTCGCCATTCCACCTTATAATTGTTCGTAGCTCGTTCCTCAAAAATATGGCATCGGCGGCGCCCCCTGGCAAAATGCACCTCTTTCTCGCTACCTTGCGCACCTAGCTTATTCGACACGGATGCGTTATCCCCTAGGCGGGCGCTGCGACAGCCTAGTGGTAACAGAGTTGGCTTTTCTTAGCCCTCTCTTCACTTCTGCGCCCTTGGCGTTGGCGTCCACCAGCCCGCCTTCGGGCACCCACCAGTAAATTTGCACCTCCGATCTACTAGCCCAAGCACTCCCAAACACCAACTCCCCATGCCTTCCGTATGCGAGGGGACTACGCTAACTATTATGCCATCGAAATTGAGGCCTAATAGTTGGAGCATGAACTCTAATATATAAATTTTGATATGGTCACATTTATTCGCCATTACAAGCCAGATAACACTGGATTATTCGCGTTACAAGCTCTTAACTACTCAGAGATATTTTCTTTAATTTGTTCCTGGGGTTGTCGTTATCTCTGATTAAGGTTGTGCATTCACCCCTCCTTCTGGCAAGTTCGAATATTATTGCCGAAATCTTGGCGAGTACACAAACAGGCTGAGTGACGCCAGCTATGGTGTCTCTTTCCGTGCCTCCGGCAGCGTACTCGGTTCTGTGTCTCTGCTTTTCAAACAAGCCCGAGGCCAGCTTTGACCGGCTCCACCCTTATTGCGCCCGCATAACACCTACTCATATTTATTGTGCGTCGTCGTCATCTTCCTCAGCCTAAATACGTCCACCGTGGGAGAAAGTATTCTCCCACTGATTTCAAATAAAGCTTGCCCTGTCCTTTGTAAGCTGCGACTAGCTTCGTTAACTTAGCCACGCACCTAAATTTCTCTTTCCATCTCCTGCTACCTCTGCCTTGTCATGAAGTCCGCTTGTTACATGCTATGCTGATGCCCTTTTCATCTTTATTTGAGCAAGGGTGTCATTAACTTCAAGTCTGAGTTTAACGACGCACGTTTTAACAGCAACAAAAAATGGTCATTGGTGAATAATCTCAGAGGAGTGAGCGCTGCTATTTATATTGATACATATTTTATCTCGAATTTTCATAAAGATGGACAGAGCATTGCGAATAACTTTACGAATTTATTTTCTCTGGTGTCTGGTGCTTCTCGCACCCCACCGCCTACTGACTTTCTCAAGCCTCCCAGTGTCATGGAATCTTCTTTCCTTCCTGATATAAAAGAAAGTGACTTCCGGTGTAGTCTTTTCAGTCTTAAACGTGGCAAATTTTATGGTCATGACGGCCTCACGATTTCTGATTCGTGCAGAAACTTTGAAGCAATTAAATGTGTCCTACTAGTTATTCTTTATACTTTCATTTCCAGGGGTATAACCGACTTCAATGAAAACCGCCTAAGTTAGAGCTTTGTATAAGGGTGGCTCTAGAAACATGAGTAATTACAAGTCCATCTCGATTGTTCCATGCATTGGCCAAAATTTCGAAAAGCATCTATTACCATGGCAAATTTTTTGAATACTCACAGTGTACTATCACCTTGTCAGTACGGCTGCATACCATGAAAGGGGGCAACAGTCCTTCTTAAAGATTTTTCTGACGTGCTTAATTCGGCTTTTCAACGCAATAAAGTCGTATTCACTCTTTTTCTTAACGTAAGCAATGCTTTTGATAGCATCTGCCAATTTCTTTTCCTTGATAATCTTCATGCACTGTGATTACAAGGTTCATTTTTGCAATTACTAACATTTTACAATATAGGCGCCAGTTTCTGTCGAGTTGAAGGTTCCATAGCGATTTCACGGCAATTACATCTAGAGATCCGCAATGTTTTATATTTTGTCCTTTGTTGTTCAATCTATATGGCAAAGACGACTGAGTGACTGATTTATTTTTTCAATATGCTGACGACACTGTTTTGTTTTACGCGCAAATAAAAACACTGTTGCAGTTACAGCATTACAGATTGCAGCTATTAAAGCCATGAACTTGTTTTTGTTTAACCTTATCAATATTAACACTTATAAAACGCAACTCATACGTTTTTATAACCCATTAAAACAATTTGAGTTTCAAGACTCCGCACCATACACCGCGGATGCTGGACCATGCCCTAAGGAAACTGATGTCGTCGTCAGTGTCGGGGTTGCGAGTTCGACAGGCGCACGAGAGAGCGTGTCGGCGTCTTCATGCTTATGTCCGGACTTTTAGACGATGGTGAGGTCAAACTCCTGCAGGCGAAGGCTCCATCGCGCCAGGCGTCCAGATGGGTCGCGCAGGTTGGCCAACCAACACAGGGAGTGGGGTCAGTGACCACTTTGAAAAGGCGACCATAAAGATAGGGGCGAAATTCCGCAACGCCCCAAATAATGGCGAGACATTCTTTTTCCTTTCTCTGCGCGCGACAGAGTGCGGCTTGCATAAGCGATGACTCATTCAAAGCCATCTTATTGCACGAGAACCGCGCCGAGGCCGATGTTGCTGGTATCGGTGTGTATTTCAGTGTCACTCGTTAATCAAAATGGGCAAGAACGGGCGGCGTTTGAAGACGCAGGCGGAGCTCGGCGAAAGCCACGTCTTACTCGTGGGCTAAAACAAAATGTGTGGCGTCGCGGCGGAGGCGAGTCAGTGGTTCTGCGAGGTGAGCGAAATTTTCGATAAAACGCCGATAGTAACTGCAGAGCGCGAGAAAGCGGCTTAGAGCTTTCTTGCCACGCGGGGGTTGAAAATTACACAACCGCTGCAAGCTTATCGGGGTCGGGCTTCACGCTGGTGGCGCTAACGACATGGGAGAGAAATGTGAGCTCTTGGTAACCGAAGTGGCATTTTTGGGGCTTCAATGCCAGGTAGCTGAACGAAGGGCTTCGAGGACCGTCCGCAGGCGTTGAAGATGTTGATTAAACGTGTCGGCGAAAGCCACCACGTCGTCGAGATAGACTAGGCAACACTACCATTTGAGACAAAGACCGAAACTTCAAATTCATAAATGCATTCAGGAGTGACAAAGGCGGTCTTTTCACGGTTCGTTCATGGGCCTCAATTTCCGAGTAGCCACTTTGTAGGTCGATGGACAAAAAATAACGAATACCGCACCGAAGGTGGTGGAGAGAGTCGTCAATACGTGGCAATGGGTAAACGCCCTTTTTGGTGACTGCGTTCAGCTTCCGGTAATCGACGTAAAAACGCAGCGTGCCGTCTTTCTTTTTAACGAGAACGGCCGGTGAGGACCATGGGCATTTGGAATGCTGGATAACGCCATCTTCGAGCGTCTCCTTAAATTGCGACTTAATGACTTAGCGCTCTGCCGACGATACGCGACAGGGGTGTTGACGTATGGGGTGTACGCCATCGAACGTCACGATGTGATGCTTGCTTATGGGAGTTTCACGGACTTTCGCCGAGGAGGCGAAGCACTCTCTGAATTCGAGCAACAGTACAAACAGCTATTCCCGTTTGCTGGTGGGAGGGACATGGGAGGCTGCACTGGTTCTGAGGAGAAGCACTCGGAAACACCGGAGATGCGTTCGGCAGATGCTAGTGAAGTGAAGTGCCGCGCAAAAGATGCCGATGCTCGTGCGTAACATTGGTAGCAAGTATACCTGTGACTGCCCATTGTGAAGATCGATCAGACATCGGGCCACGCACAGGCCTTGCGTCAGCAGTAAGGAAAGCATGGTTTCAGCGATGACGTTACCGTCCTCAAGTGATTCACACTCGACAGTAGTGTAGGCGCTGGTTCGAAGCGGCAGGGTGACAGTGACCGTAGAAACACGAAGCATCTGGCTTGGTCGCGGCGCATTGCTGAGGGCGACAGCATTCTATGTTGAAAACGCGGCCTTGGAATTTCGAAGGTCAATAATCGCCCTAATTCACGCAGAAAATCGACGCCTAAGATAAGGTAGCGGGAACAGTTATACAGAACAAGACAGCTGACGACAAATGTGGGCCCTTGGATTTGATCTGGAGCGTTGCACATGCCGAGAGGTGCAGTCAGATGAGCGCCCGTCATACGAACGTGTGTGCCAGCCTTTGGCGTGACAACCTTTTTGAGGACGGCGGAAAACCAGCTGCTTAGAATCGAATAATCAGCCCCAGTATCTAATAACGCTCGAACGTGGCGATCATCTAGGATTACAGGCATGTCCAAGAAAAACCGCTGGCGAGTTGGAGGCTCCGGAGGCGGTGATTGGACACAGGCGTCGTTGTGTGCAGGCCGTGCCACCGGTAATTCGTTGGCTTTGCGTGTGAGATGTAATGGCGTCAGTGTGTCGGAAGGATTGGGGAGTGCGTGCTTCGTAACCGACGAAGCGGCGTTATGTGAAGTGAGCGTCGATGTGTCGGAGTGAACGGTGACCGCAGACTTCGGAACCGTAGAGGCATCGTCATGTCGTGTCCGCGTGGTTGGGGGTAACTCGCACAGAAATGTCCACCGAGCTCACCGCCCAAAGGCGGCTGGTTTCAGTTTTGCCGCCGTGGGCTGGGCGACCAGCCCTGCGCCGCCCTGGAAAAACTCGCGGTAGATGGTGAAGGACGACTCCTGGGCGATGGGGACCAAGCCTGCGGCCGACGAGACTGGAGCCAGCGTTGATATTCAAGGAAATCCGCGACGGCCCGGGGTCGTTCGCCATAGCGGGGTCGAGGAGAATCGGCTGGAAACGCCTGAAGGCCCAGACGCCGGTATAGGGGCAGTGCCGATAGAGGTTCGCCGCAGTGAAAGCATAGTGGGCGTCGGTCGGGGGTGCTCCACACGTTGGCTATTAGCGTCGACGGTCGGGGAGCTTCCACATACTGCAGCACGGGTGCAGGCTGCCGCGGCATCTCAGCAGCAGCCGGAACGAAGGACGCCGAAGCGGGAGCAGGGCACCGCAGGGCGTCGGCGTATGTGGGAGAACGTTCAAAGCGAGACAGGAGGAAGGGATGGGCAAGGCTCATCGGCAGGTAAGGACGGCCGGAGCGCTTGCTGCACCTCCATGCGGACAACGGTCGCTACGGAGCTGGGAGCCGCGGGAGGTGCTCCGTACAGCTGCCGGAGTTCGTCACGCGAAATCGAACGGA
This sequence comes from Amblyomma americanum, assembly GCA_030143305.2. Lineage (NCBI taxonomy): Eukaryota > Metazoa > Arthropoda > Arachnida > Ixodida > Ixodidae > Amblyomma > Amblyomma americanum. Next base: position 23,726 of record JARKHS020009642.1, read on the forward strand.
TGAGATCGCGTAACAGTAAGGCGTCGGTCCCATGCAAATGTAACTCGCCGGAAACGGAGGCGGCGGACATGGGTCGAAAGTACGCGGACGCTGTTTGTTGAAGAACCTTCTCAATCGTGGAAGACTCGGCGAGAAATTCGGCGACTGCCTTCTGAGGGCTGCGGACAAGGCCAGCAACATTGACACAGGTGTTCGATTGCGGGTTGTGAATTCGTTGTGCTTCAGAAATTTAGTTCACATCGCTGCTGGGATTCGGCGGTGCAGCGTGGTTACTTACTCGACCGCGGGAGATTACCATGAATGGAGGAGGGTGAGGAGGGAAGTGACCTGAGGAGGCCGCCGGAGAAAATATAGCGATGTGCGTCCGCCGAATGGCCACTCTTCCGTTGAAGAGGTTGTTTGCGAGCCAGCTGCAGAACCGAGTGTCAATGGCTACTGGACCTCGTGCATGGAACCGTTGACCAAATGGGCAGGGAAGTCGAGTGTGGAAGAGCAGAAAGAAGAATAAGCGTGCAATAAAGGTGGATGTTAGGAAATGTGCGTGATGTATCGTGTCATGTCATGTAAAAAAATGCAAATCTAATGCTACGCCTTTTCGTGATGACCACCGATGACTTGTCATTTTTTATATTGGCTTTTGTCTGTGGACACCTAAGCTCGCGTAATGTGAAGGCAGCGATTTCTTCCTTGGTTTGTTCATAATTAAGGAAGTAAATGCTGTAAGAATCAGTACCTGGAATACGTATACAGATGGCTTCTTTACTGAATAGAAAAAAATCTTACTCATTTAGATGGAATTATGTGCTGGAGTTGTGTCACTTTTTCAGACACTGACTAAACAACGTCATCATCCGGAAGGTTTGCTGAAGAGTGCAGTGCTAAAACGCCCCAAATGTTCGGTCGTAAACGAGATAGAAACCGCTATAATACTGCCGCAAGTGCTCATAAAGAACACGACAAGGTACTCCTCGTCGTCGGAAGTAGTAGCACCGACAAGTGAATCTCCGGATTTTCTTTCTAAACGCTATTCTGATTCCCAGGCATCCGCCCTTGACGCGTTCATCCTCCTATCCACGTAGGTGAGAAAATATTATACAGCCTCATCTGCTCGTAGCTCTTAGCAGCATGTGTTCCTTCGTTTTCGTTGTTCTTTCTCTGCTGCAGTTTATTATCAATATAGTACCAACTAGCTCACCATTCCACCTTATTAATGTTCGTAGCTCGTTCCTCAAAAATATGGCATCGGCGGCGCCCCCTGGCAAAATGCACCTCTTTTTCGCTACCTTGCGCACCTAGCGCATTCGACACGGATGCGTTATCCCCTAGGCGGGCGCTGCGATAGCCTAGTGGTAACAGAGTTGGCTTTTCTTAGCCCTCTCTTCACTTCTGCGCCCTTAGCGTTGGCGTCCACCAGCCCGCCTTCGGGCACCCACCAGTAAATTTGCACCTCCGATCTACTAGCCCAAGAACTCCCAAACACCAACTCCCCATACCTTCTGTATGCGAGGGGACTACGCTAACTATTATGCCATCGAAATTGAGGCCTAATAGTTGGAGCATGAACTCTAATATATAAATTTTGATATGGTCACATTTATTCGCCATTACAAGCCAGATAACACTGGATTATTCGCCTTACAAGCTCTTAACTACTCAGAGATATTTTCTTTAATTTGTTCCTGGGGATGTCGTTATCCCTGATTAAGGTTGCGCATTCACCCTTCCTTCTGGCAAGTTCGAATATTATTGCCGAAATCTTGGCGAGTGCACAAACAGGCTGAGTGACGCCAGCTATGGTGTCTCTTTCCGTGCCTCCGGCAGCGTACTCGGTTCTGTGTCTCTGCTGTTCAAACAAGCCCGAGGCCAGCTTTGACCGGCTCCACCCTTATTGCGCCCGCATAACGCCTACTCATATTTCTTGTGCGTCGTCGTCATCTTCATCAGCCTAAATACGTCCACCGTGGGAGAAAGTATTCTCCCACTGATTTCAAATAAAGCTTGCCCTGTCCTTTGTAAGCTGCGACTAGCTTCGTTAACTTAGCCGCGCACCTAAATTTCTCTTTCCATCTCCTGCTACCTCTGCCTTCTCATGAAGTCCGCTTGTTACATGCTCTGCCGACGCCCTTTTCATCTTTATTTGAGCAAGGGTGTCATTAACTTCAAGTCTGAGTTTAACGACGCACGTTTTAACAGCAACAAAAAATGGTCATTGGTGAATAATCTCAGAGGAGTGAGCGCTGCTATTTATATTGATACATACTTTATCTCGAATTTTCATGAAGATGGACAGAGCATTGCGAATAACTTTAACAACTTATTTTCTCTGGTGTCTGGTGCTTCTCGCACCCCTCCGCCTACCGACTTTCTCAAGCCTCCCAGTGTCATGGCATCTTCTTTCCTTCCTGATATTGAAGAAAGTGACTTCCGGTGTAGTCTTTTCAGTCTTAAACGTGGCAAATTTCCTGGTCATGACGGCCTCACGATTTCTATTCGTGCAGAAACTTTGAAGCGATTAAATGTGTCCTACTAGTTATTCTTTATACTTTCATTTCCAGGGGTATAACCGACTTCAATGAAAAGCGCCTAAGTTAGAGCTTTGTATAAGGGTGGCTCTAGAAACATGAGTAATTACAAGTCCATCTCGATTGTGCCATGCATTGGCCAAATTTTCGAAAAGCATCTACTACTTACCGTGGAAAATTTTTTGAATACTCACAGTGTGCTATCACCTTGTCAGTACGGCTGCATACCAGGAAAGGGAGCAACAGTCCTTCTTAAAGATTTTTCTGACGTGCTTAATTCGGCTTTTGAACGCAATGAAGTCGTATTCACTCTTGTTCTTAACGTAAGCAATGCTTTTGATAGCATCTGCCAATTTCTTTTCCTTGATAATCTTCCTGCACTGGGATTACAAGGTTAATTTTTCAATTACTAACTTTTTACAATATAGGGGCCAATTTCTGTCGATTTCAAGGTTCCATAGCGATTTCACCGCAATTACATCTAGAGACCCGCAATGTTTTATATTTTGTCCTTTGTTATTCAATCTATATGGTAAAGATGACTGAGTGACTGATTTATTGTTCCAATATGCTGACGACACTGTTTTGTTTTACGCGCAAATAAATACACTGTTGCAGTTACAGCATTACAGATTGCAGCTATTAAAGCCATGAACTTGTTTTTGTTTAACCTTATCAATATTAACACTTATAAAACGCAACTCATACGTTTTTATAACCCATTAAAACAATTTGAGTTTCAAGATTCCGCACCATACACTGCGGATGCTGGACCAAGACAACGTTTATTGCTTTGATGCGTGTTAATATAGGCGTTGTGCGAAACGGTTAGAAAAAGAGTGTGAGGAGGACAGCGGCGATAACTGTTGCCGTAATCTGGCGTGACGTCATTCCGATGTAGCATCTCGTCCACCTTGCGGTACATAGCGGTCTGGGGGCTTTCGTGTCCGGCCCGACACGCGCAGTGCTGGCGTCGGGGTGCTTGGGGCAGCCTCGCGTATTCCTGGCCCCGGTTCTGGTGCCCCACTACTTGGGGGTTGGTGGTTCCATCTTGGCGCTCAGGGTCACAGGCTCCCTCGTCCAGGTCATGCTCCTCCACACGCGGCTTGATCTGCTCGGTGTGTCGACGAATGTTCTCCCCCTCTGGACCATCGGCGTTCACGATGCGAGTGCTGTCCGATGACGTGATTCGGGCTGGGATCCATGGCTCGCCTCGCCCGAAGTGCTTTACCCAGACAGGTTCCCCCGGCCGGAACCACCAGGAACGTGGCGGTCAACTGGAGACTGCGGAGCGAGAGGCCCCGGTGGTGCTACTGCGTTGTCCAGATTGGAACGGAGCTCATAGCCCATAAGGAGTTTCGCTGGAGTACTGCCCCCGGCCAGCGGCGTCCTTCGGTACCTGTGTAGAATCTTTGCAAGCGTGTTTTCAAAGACCCATGGACGTTCTTCTCCAAAAACTCTTTTAAAGTTCGCACGGCGCGTTCCGCGAGCCCGTTGGATGGCGGATGATAAGGGCTGTCCGGAGATGTGTTATGTTATTCAGCTTCATAAACTGCCGAAATTCAGCACTTGTAAATTGCGGGCCATTATCAGAGACCAGCGTCCGGGGAAATTCGAGCGTGCCGAACAAGGTGCGCAGGGCTTCTATGGTGGCGTGGGTTGTGGTGCGTTTCGGCACCACAACCCACTTGCACTTGTCCTCATTGAAGCGCACGCCGTTTTCCCGAAACCGCTGCAACACTTCGTGCAGTGTGGTGCAGTCATTGCGTTTCTCTGCGATGATGACGTCGTCTTAGTAGACCTGACCGCCAGGAAGTCCTTGCAAAATGGTCTCCATGCGGCGTTGGAACACTGCCGGCGCGGAAGCCGCTCCAAATAGCAGACGAGTGAAGCTAAACAGTCCCTTATGCGTGTTTATGGTCGTAAGTTGCATGGCTTCCTCGTCTAACGGTAGCTGATTGTAAACCTCCCGCAAATCTGTCCTCCTGAAAATCTGACCACCATTCAAAGTTGCCAGGATATCTGCTACCCAGGGCAACGGATATTGCTCAGTGTGACAAGCTTTAAAATCGCCGCAGTGGTGAATGAGGCCGTTACGCTTTACTACCGGCACCACCGGTGCGGCCCACTTAGAATGAGGCACAGGGGCAATAATAACCGCGGCCAAAAGGCGCTCAAGTTCAACGTCTACCCTTGGACGAAAGGCGTATGGAACTTCGCGTGCTTTCCAGAATTTCGGTACCACATTGCCCCGCATCTCAAAGCGTAACCGCGGACCCCTGATGAGACCAAGGCCTGGCGCGAACACGTCAGCGAATTCTGTTACCAACCGGTGCACGTTAACATCGTCCGTCCCGACGAAAGGCCTGCGTTCACCTGTCGTGTTCACCGTTCATTACTGGCGCTTCCAGCATGTTGAACGCCTGGATCAGGTCGCGTCCGCACAGGTTGGGGCCGGAGCAACCGAGGACTGTCAGGGATCCGTGCGTCGACCGGTTTCCGCGCAAAACCTTGAGCTTGAGTTGTCCCCGAACAGGAAGCCTTCCCAGGAAGCAAGTCAGTTTCAATGACGAATCACGCAGCTTGGGCCACACTGTCTTGTTTTGCTCATAAGTGGTCCATGTGATGACCACACTGGTTACCCTTTATCGACGTGCATGTCCAGTGGTACGCCCCCACAATTAATGCGCGTACAATGGGTTCCGTGATGCTGACGTTGCTGACGCGACTATCCGCTGCTTCCAACGCGAATATACCGTCCGAGCGCACAGATGTGCTCTCCTCCCGAGACGATAGATTATTTACCTGCCGCGACATCTCTGGTGGCCCTTCAATGAACTGTCTCTCTCTCTCGACGGAAACAGGCGCGGGCGATATGGCCCCGCTGTTGGCACTTGAAGCATCTTGCCGAACGGAACCGGCAATTCTCTGGTTCGCGCCCTTTCGCTCCGCAGAGGTTGCACGAAATAATCCGTGGCCGGATTCTCGGGCGATACGACTGTCCTCCCATTGCATGTACGCTTCCCTCAGAGGCGTGGCTCCTTATCTGCTGCGCACTCGCTTATGCCATTTCGGCTGATAGCACGATTTCTTCTGCTTCAATACTCGTCAGCTGCGGCTTCGCAAGCAACTGTTGACACTCCTGCGCTTTGCAGCCCAAAAACGATGCGATCTCGCAGCATTCGAACCAACGTTGCGCCAAATTGCATGTGTCCGCTATTTGACGAATGGCAACTATGAAATCTTTGACAGGTTCGCCTGGCAGCTGGTCGCGTGTAAAGAACTTGTAAGGCTGTGCTATTTCGTTTAGTTGCGGCGAAAAGTGCTGCTGCAACAAGGCTACCACTTGGGCGTAAGAAAGTTCGTTCACCTTGTCTGGCGTGCATCGACCACCAAGTAAATCCACGGTGTGGGTCGTCAGTGCTGCAGCCAACCGGGCCCGCTTCTTCTGTCGTCCGTGACGCCATTGCGTTCAATGAAGGCTTCCAGTCAAACTTGGTAAGCTGGCCACTTGTCGCTTGTCTCGTCAAACTGCGGCGGGCTGGCATATTCTCCCATGTTGGCGAAGGCTGCGGCGTACTAAGAGGGCGGCCTGCTGTCATTCCATCCTTGTCGCCACTTAAAAATGAGCACCATACACAGCGCAAGCTGGGCCAAGACAATGTTTATTGCTTTGATGCGTGTTAATTTAGGCGTTGTGCGAAACGGTTACAAAATGAGTGTGAGGAGGACAGCGGCGATAACTGTTGCCGTAATCTTGCGTGACGTCATTCCGATGTAGCAGAGTTGAGCCATCCTGTTTATTTGCAGACTTCCTCCTGTTTTGAGTGTAATTGCGATTGAGTAAAATATGCGCAGTCGGTCAAATATCTTGGCGTGATCTTCGACAGTGATCTTTCTTGGAACTCACACCTTATTTTGTTTGCCAATGACTTCATGCTGTATTGTGTGTGCTTTATAATACTAGATACTTTAGGCCTTTTCCTGTCCGTAAATATGTTACACATGCTCTAGCTTATGGTGTGCTTAGATATGGAATCACTGTTCATGGTCACTGACAGTTCGCTGGCAGCACAGGGTGAATTCACTTCTGCATTCTGTTCGAAAGAATATTGCCTACGACCTGTCCATTGGTAATGATATTGATATTTTTAGAAGGCTATAGCTGCCAACTTTTAACGCTATATTAACACAAACTGTTGTGTTAAAACACTTCCGGTACAATAAGTTCACTATTCAATATGTAGCTGCGCGTGATTAAAAAGAAGGAGAGAAGGCTAGTATCCTCTACAAATTGGATATTACAGAGGAACTCTGCATTATCATATATCCCCATCTCTTCCTAATCACATCTTCTGATCACCTCCTGTAAACACGCTGTGGACACAAGTAGAGAGAAAATGCCTCCATTCCTGACATTCCTGACCGGGATTCTATCATCTTCCCTGTGGAGTACTGTCACTGCTTTAGAAAAGTTTATAGATATATTCCATCACCTTAATTTTTCAAGTCCTTAGCATCTCCTTTATTATGAAAGAAGGAAATGGCAGCATTCTTTCAGGCTTCTGGGACGCCCAGCGTAGTGAGCCATTCGGCGTACCCGATGCTGCAAAATTTTGTAGCATTATTGCCTCATCCCCCTTCGACAGTACTCAATGCCCACCTTCAGCTTTAGCTGTTTCCAATGCTTGAAAGGCTTTATTTGCTTCCTGTTTAGACACTGGTTTGACAAAAACTTCTTCAGAAACAATACTTCGATCTGTAATTAATGTAATGTTTCTTTTGGTTAATTTTCAAATCTGGTATTCAACTTTGTCCAGCACGTTCTCTGCAAATAGGTGAGTAATCCAAATTACAAAAAAAACTATAGCCTCGTGTTACGTGCTCAGGATAAAGATCGAAAGCATCGGGCGCAAGTTCCCTCCACTGTACACTTATTGCACGTATTCATGTGAAGTGATGAACCGAGTGGCGCTGTGTCTTGGAGAGTTGCTATTTCGGTCTAAAACAACATGAGTTCCTGGAGAACGTAGTGAAAATGAAACGTAACTTTGAGGTAGGACAAATGTTTAAAATAACCTGAAATATACAACCAAGAGACACTTTTTGAAAGAGGAATCACTCTTCAGCGCACATAATGCGAAAAAATAGTTTTGCCCAATGATTGCAGACATCTTTCCTGCTAATTGCTTACCACTATTTTTCTTTAAAGGTGTGCAGATAGATAGATAGACAAAGAGGAGGAGGGAAAGACAGGGATGTTAACCAGAAAGGGGTTCCGGTTGGCTACCCTGCACTGGGGAAGAGGGATTTGGGGGCTAAAAGGAGGAAGAGAGAAGGGGAAAAAGGCATAACACACACACACACGCACAACGCTGTAACAATTTGTCCCTCAATTCAGTCGCTTTCAAGTAGGCAAAGAGTGCCTTGTATGCCTTGAGGGCAGTCGACTACTGTGGGCACGGACCAAGGATCTTTTGCTCTGTTATGGGCGAGGATCGAGGCGGTCCAGGGCACAACACAGTGTATGTCTTGCACTAGCAAATGTTGGGCACTCACAGAGATGATGAGCGATGGTCTCTTCACAACCGCAGCTTTCACAGGCAGGACTGTCGGCCATCCAAATCCGGAAAGCATAGTGGTTGGTAAAAGCAACGCGGATCCATAAACGGCATAACAATGTTGCGTCGCGACGTGCTAAGTTACGTGGAAGACGAAGGCGCAGTCCAGTGTCCAGTGCCTTGAGGCAGAGGTTGCAAAACTCTCCCGTGTTCCACGCTAAAAGTGTGAGCTCCAGCGCCAAAGGGCGAAGCCCACACTCTGCGTCAGGTCTTGATATTGGGATCCTCACTGGAAGTCCGTCGTTGTGAGCCGAACGCGCAGCCGCGTCGGCCTGGTGATTACCGTTAATACCACAGTGTCCTGGCAACCATTGAAAAATGATGTCATGACCTTTGGAAACGGTGCCGTGGTACAGTAGACGGATCTCAGCAACAAGTTGTTCCTGCGACCCGCGGCGTAGCGCAGCTTGCAGGGCTTGAAGGGCTGCTTTAGAGTCGGTGAAAACCGTTCAGTCATGTGGAGGTTCCTGACTGATGAACTTTACCGCAGCCCGTAAGGCTGCGAGTTTCGCACCAGTTGAAGATGTTGGATAGGTCGTCTTCACTTTCATGAAGATGGCTCTGGCCGGTATCACCACCGACCCCGCAGAACTGGTCGAGTGAACTGATCCATCTGTGTAAACACTTATGCGGTGACTGTGGTAAGAATGCAGGTGATTCAATGTCAGTTGTTTGAGAGAGGGTAGTGATACACCAGCTTTCTTCGTAATTCCAGGAATATAGAGGTGAACCCGAGGTTCATGAAGACTCCATAAGGGTGAGCACGGTCCTGACGCAGGGGTGAACTCCGATGGAAGATATGCGCGATGAGCTTCAATGACTTTGGCGAATGCAGTACGCGGCCTAATTATTGGGAGTGTTGCGAGGTGATGACAGGGAACCCGCGTGAGGTGCCGAATATGTGTTCTCATGGTGTCAACAGCAATGTATGTAGTAACAGGATGTTCCCGGGCAACAAGAACAGTTGCTGCTGTTGATGCACATTTAGGCAGTCCAAGGCAGATACGGAGAGCTTGCGCTTGCACACTTTGAAGAGTCTTGATATTTGTCTTTCTAATGGAACTGAATATCAGAAGACTGTACCGCATGTAGCCCAGAAATAGGGAACGGTACAGTTGCAGCATAGAGCGGACAGATGCGCCCCAGGACTTTCCCCCGAGGAAGGAGAGGACGTGGACAATCGCAATTAGTCTCTTTCTCATGTCGTAGACATGTGGACTCCACGAGAGGTTCCTGTCGATGGCAACACCAAGGAATTTGTGGCTTCTCTCATAGGGAATGGCTTCACCATTAATGCGAATGTTGTAGCGTGACATTATTTTGCGTGTGAACGCCACAAGTGAACACTTTTCGGTCGAAATATTCAGGCCGTGCAAGCGAAGATAAGATGTCAATATCGATGCCGCCTTTTGAAGTCTTGCACGAACTTGAGGGCGGGTCACCCCTGATGCCCAAATACAGATGTCGTCTGCATCTACCGAGATCTGAGCAGATTGTGGGAATACGTCGACTAGGCCGATGAGAGCAAGGTTGAAGAGAACTGGGCTCAGCACTCCACCCTGAGGGACTCCGCGCGAATTTCGGTGTAAGGACGTTGGTCCGTCCGCAGTCAGGACAAAAAACTACCTCTCTGATAAATAGCTGCGTATCCAGCTGAACGTGCGGCCTCCGATCTCAGCAGCTTCCATTGCGTCCAAAATGGCCTGATGCGTTACGTTGTCGTACGCGCCCTTGATATCCAAAAACAATGCCACGGTCAATCTTTTCAAACTTTTGCTGTGGTGCGCCGACGTTACAAGGTCAACCACGTTGTCGATAGAAGAGCGGCCCCGTCGGAACCCAGACATGAAGGATGGATAAATCTGATATCGCTCAAAGTACCATTCCACGCGTGTGAGCAGCATTCTTTCCATGACTTTGCCGACGCAGCTGGCGAGTGCAGTTGGACGGTATGATGAAAGGTCGAGCGGTGATTTCCCCGGCTTAAGAAGTGGAACCAGACGACAGGTCTTCCAATCATGAGGAACTATGCCAGCAGTCCATGACTTGTTACAAGTGTCCAAAAGAGCCCGTCGAGCTTCTTTGCCAAGGTTGGCAATTGCGGAGTACGTCACACCATCGGGCCCTGGTGATGATGACCTTCTACAACAAGACAGCGCAGCATCAAGTTCTTCCATGGAGAATAGTGCATCCATCCGAGAATCCCGTGAGGGTGGAACATTGTTGCAGTGCAGCGTTGCGCCTGGATTCGGTGGGCCTGTTATTCTTGCGCAGAAATCTTCAGCTACCTCAACCACACTGCGCCTTTGGTGGAGCGCTACGGATTTGAACGGGTAGCGCTGTTGAGGGTACGTGCGAAGATTCCGAATTACACTCCAAACGCGTGACAAAGGCTTCCGTGGATCAAGTGTTTGGCAAAATGTCCTCCACCGTTGTGTTTGCAGTGCCTGAATTCTGCGCTGAATCTTCTTGTGTATGCGCCTAGCATCTCTTAGGTCTAGGCGCGACTTTGTGCGTCGGTATCTGCGCTCTGCCCTGCGCCGTTGTGATCGCAGTCGCTGCTATTCGAAGTCAAAATCGGTGTAGTTAGCGACAGGGTTAAAGGGGCAGGTGGCGTGTTCCATGGCCTCCCTAATTTTTTGTTCAAGACCGGTAGAGAAGCCCTCTGCGCAAGCAGCCTCCATAAGTAATTTAAAAACTGTCCAGTCAATGCGCTGCCTACACGTGGCTGGGGAAAATGTGGAATGGCCGGTAATAATCAGATAGGTTGGGATATGGTCGCTGCCATGGGTTTCTACATCCGAAAACCACCGGACGCTGTTGTTAAGGCACTTTGAAACAAAAGTCAAGTCCAAGCAGCTGCTATAAGTCAGCCCTCGTATATAGGTCGGGCTTCCGTCATTCAGGCACTGGAGGTCATGGTCAGAGGTGAAGGACACAAGCTGTCTTCCCCTAACGTCCATCCTAACGCCTCGCCACATGGTGTGATGAGCATTGAAGTCACCCATAATAACCCACGGAGCAGGTGTAGCTGCCATCAAACCACTCAACCTTCTGGCGTCGAAACGACTTGATGGTGCCAAGTACACCGCCAGTAGCGTAAACGTCAGGTCACGGCTCTTCACTGTCAGGCAAACGTACTGATTGTCTTCGTTCGGAGGAACTGAATGTTGCACATATGTAAGTTCATGTCGAATGTAAACGATGACTTTGCTAGATCTGTTGCACGTGGGTGATGAAAATGCCTCGTAACCGGATATTCGCAAAATTGCCGGGGTCTTCGGTTCACAAATCACAAGAATGGGGAAGTGGTTATCGTAGACGTAGTGCCGTAAATCGAATATCCGGGACTGGAGCCCACGAGCATTCCATTGGAAAATGAAAGCTTGCTTGACTTTCATTTGAAAAGAGAGGTGCGAAGGAGCCATGATGCCGTCTACTGTAGAGCCGCAAGAACTAGATGTAGCGCGTCCAGCACTTGAAGTGCGCTATGCGCTGCCGGCGTGTGTAGGCTGGAAAGCAAAGCACGCATGTCATTTAGTGTCGTGAGCATTGCAACCACTTGCATATCTGGGCCATGGCCTTGATTGTGCCTGTTGGCTGGATCAGTCGTAGGCGCTGCACACTGCCCTGAGTGCGCCAACATATCTGACGCAGTAGGCGTCAAAGGCTTTGGCAGTGGTGGTCAAGTTGCATCTGAGGCAGCAGGTCCAGCCTCACCAAGCGCCGGGCTCCCTTGATTTGGTACGGTTTTTGGTGGAGGCAGACAAGCTGCAGTTGGGTTTGGGGCATTAATGTCAAATGTGACTGCTTTCTTTGACGACCTTCGACGGCGCGAACGACGTCGTCGCACCTTTGCGGCGGCTTGTTTGTGCGTAGCATGGTCTCACACCATTTGCTTCAGTACCACCCGCTCGGTTTTTATACAGGGGCAGTCTTTCGAGGAAGAGTCATGAGGGCCGTGGCAGTTGGCGCACTTCAAGGTAGTCGCGCGGCAAACATCCCCGCTGTGTGCCTCGGAGCATCGCGGGCACACGATGGAGTTGATGCAGACGCCGCTCACGTGGCTCATGCACTTCCTGCATTGAAGTGGCTTAGGCACAAAAGGTCTAACTGGATGACGAAAGTGCCCAACCTTCACGTACAATGGTATGCAGTCACCCTTGAAGGTCAGCTTGATGCATGGAGATCTGCCTAACCGCTGAACTTGAATGATGGAAATGCCGTCGGTGGCCGGCTTGATCAACATGGGTAAATCAGCATCACAGATGGCGATATCGACGTTGTAGATTACGCCAGCCGTAGTGCCGCTGTCCTGGAGAATAAGGGGGCGTACACTGATGTTGCCGAGTTTTGTGATTGCGGTTAAATTCTCGAGTGAACTTCGCTCCACCACATCAATGGCAATGACGTTTTTGAACGGGTTGATTCTGACATCTTTTATGCCTCCCGGTACAAGGCTCTCCAGACAAATAGAGATGGCTTGCCTGTTCAGTAGGTTCAAGTTGTCCGTTGAGTTCAACGGCACAAACAAGGCTGTATGCGCTGAGGAACTTCGCGCCGTGATGATCGTTGGCGTTCTTGATGAGGACACCGTTGACGTGCTCGATGAGGACGAATCGGCCTGTCTACGCAGTCTGCGCTTGGCCTTCTTGCCAACAACCGGTATGAAACCGTCGTCGGCCGAGGACGAGGAGTCTTCGCTTGGCACCGAGTACTCAACAGTGCCCTGGCTGCTCGAGTCACTCTGGCGGTGCAGGCGCTTCCTCTGGGCGGCTGCTGCCGATTCACCGGGTTCCAATAGAGGCACAGCAGCCTCCGCTTCCATCGCCGTGGCAAAAAGGGAGCGGCGCCTTCCTGATTATAGCACAAATTACCAAAAAACTGCACAGACGTGAAGGCAGCGTTCTGATACAGAACAACTTCGTCTTCAAAGGTGTGCAGTGTTTTCTTCTATTTAGGAGAATTTTATTTTTCTCAGTCATTTAGTCAGAGCCATGGTCAAGTTTAGGGAAATGATCAAAAAATTATTCGTGTGATCATGACAGTTCAAAAGCGCTGTGATCACGTCTGGAGTAGCTAGCACTTAGTGTTAAGGCCATTTCGTGGGAGCGGTAAACAAGGAAGAAGCAAAAACAAAGAAAGCGCTTTTGGGTAGTACCCTTTTATGTTGGTATTGTTGTGAAAGAAAACTAATATTTGAGAGCGGAAATTTGTAAAACTAAACGACAAGAAACCACGCCACGCGTAGGGGTCAAACATTAAAATTCTGCCTTAATATGCTCTTCTCCAACAATGAGTTCCAGGTGGAACTATTTTTCTTTACGTTCCACAGTGTTTACCCGGCTTTAAATAACGGCGGGCCTTGGCCATAGCGATGAACGTCCTACATCGTGTTCATCAACCGCATATACGGCAAGTTATGAGTCCGACGGCGAAAAGAAGCAGCTGTTTTTATGAGACCGGAAATTTCAAGACTGCCGAAACGAGGCCCTCGCTTTGCTATGGGCAAAACAGACCAACGTAAATGAGGAAATGGTTAACACATGTATAGGATAGAACATTTTCGGCAGCATTTGCGTTACCAAAGGCAAAAATTCTGGATATGTTGCAATGTAGTCAAGCTGTGAGAAAGAGTGTAAGTGTCGGCGACAATAAAGATAAAACATCCAGTCAGTTCGAGAGAAATAAATAAATGTTTTCAGCTGCATTTATTATACGCAGTTCGTGCCCGGTGAGCTTCATTATCATAAAAATAAGAATATATTAGCAATATTTGTTCCCCGAATGCACCAGCAAGGCTGAGGCTGGAACTTGGTGCACAGGAAGAAAGTTTGGAATGGTACCAAGGACATCTAAACCTCTGCTAAAGACACAATTATATGAGATAGTACAGAGGAAAAACAAAAAATGGGTAGTAGAAAAAAAACTTCTAGGTCTTAGCAAGACTAAGAAATTTTTTTTATAGGAAATACACTGCGCTGGCAGGTAGAGACAGGCGGCAGCTAGGTGGTGACTTGATGCCCAGCAGTGTTTACCAGAAGAAAGACATACATTTTCAATTGTGGCAGAGAGGGAAATCAAGATAAGAACATTTTCTGACGACAGCCTTGGCTGGCGATCAAATAACCCAATCTGAAATAACAGGCGGGGGCACAATTCATTACCCCCGCATAATATAGACAGTGGCCTTCCATCAAACAGGAACATTGAGCGCTAAATATTAGCTTAGCAAACACGGTGTTAAATATCTTGCCTTATTAACCGATATCTCCTTTAATGGTTTAAAGAAGACTTCGTTCAATACTTTCTGGTTAGATTGCATCAAGAGCAAAGTAATATATTGTTTGGCTCGACACTGATCTTTGTTTGACGAGCAGTCTTGGAAATTTAAAATATATAGCTGAATATCCTTTTTTGCTAAAATATTAAGACCTCGAGTTTCACAAGCTTCATACAGTGTTAATCACCTGCAGAAGGACTGCAATGCCTTAAAAATGAGATAGAGAGAGAAAAATGGCAGAGTAAATGCGGAGAGGTTAACCAGAAGAATGTTTCAGTTGGGTACTCTGCACTAAAGGAGAGGGATGAGGGGGGGGGGGCGAAAAAGAATAAGAAGGAGTATAGCAATGTGGTCTCTATCTCACACGACAAACAAGGACAAACACTGAAAGTCACAGGCCGCGGCAGCTTATCCTGCATACCTTGAGGGCTGCCGAATGCTGCGACCTGTGTAGAACAGATCTACAGTCCTCCATTACTAATACGAGGCAGACAGGCAGCGCAGACGTTGCTGTTGCGGCTGATAATGTTGATGACAACGTAAGACATCCCGACTTCTCGGAACCATGACGTTGGAGGATGCGTTGTGCTAGGTATTGGAGAGCTGCAAGCACAGGATTGAACAAATCCAGCATCTGCAGGGCATTCTGTGCAGCTGGCGTGTGCAAGTTAAAAATTAGAATTTGAGCTTAAATATGGAAAGACAGACAGTAAGCGAGTCGAACGAATTTACCTTAAGAAAGAATGCTTACAACAACAGCAAATTTATATCTTGACAAAGATGCGGAGATAGCAGTGCATAAGTTCTCTCTTCACGTCGTAAATTTTTTTGATGGTGGCAATTCTTAATGGTCAGCGTTTCATTTGTGGAGAGCGATTCTCTCCGTGCCGGCTACGCCATTTATCACAAGGGTGCCGTTCATTCCCCACCAAGGACGCTTTTGGTTCTCCTCGTGAATTAACTGCGAAGATTCCCCTAGCGAACGCGTTCGTGAACACATCCACTGACGTAAGAGTGAGGCCATGTAGGAGCAAGAAATTAGTATGTTTGAGGAAATAAATAGCTCTGTATCCTTCGTTGAAAACAAATGCGAACTGCAGTACATGAAAGAAAGGATTTTTTTTAAACAGCAGTATATTGTCAGCACAAGAGGGAAATATTTTCAGTTCATATCGAGAAAAAATGTTCTGACTTTTTTAAACATAGTTCTTTATTTTGAGCTCGCAAGAAACAAAGCCAAGTGAACCCATTGTTTCAATAACGAAGGACAGTCAGAATTACGTGCAGGAACTTCCGCATCGTTCTGTATAAAAGGTTCGCGAATGTGAGTCTTAGAAAGACCGAGTTATGCGGCACATATGCAGCACCATGAAGTCTCTGAGCCTCACTGCGCTGGTCGTCAGCCTCCTGGGTAAGTCCCAAATATGCTTAGAAAGGGCGCCTTCAATACTGCATTCGTTCATTGTTTTTAATCATTTTGTAGCTTCAACGGGAAGTAGCTTCTCAGTTTAGATAAAACGTTTGTTTTTTGACATGACTATCACGAAAACTCTGTACAAAATTGGTTCCCTCTTAAAATCGATTCTAAGGGTTTTTGTTACCTGTTTTGACGTTTTTCTGGCAGAAAAAAACACAATTACGACCGCGAAAATTCGATTTCAAAACTTTCCCTCCCATTAAGACGTATTGACTGACTTAGCTTCCGTGCTAACCGTTTGCCAAACACTGGCGATGTAGCCTGACCTCTGATATCTGCAAGAAACAGCTAGCTTTAACGCGCCGAAGTTTTCCTGCCAGAACTGAATGCGGTAGTGCCACCTAGCTGTTTTTGCTTATTCGCCCTTTCCTGGATTTTAAAATTTCCACTTTTAGATAAACGTCCTCTTTCTTATTTTGACGCGGTAGTTTATCGACAGAGGCGAAGACCAACTTTGTTCATTGTTTCTTTAGTTGAAAGGAGGAATTCGATCATATTGCGTTTACTTTGAATAAATTCAGGTTTCATATATGTAAGAGAACTTAGCTCCTGCAGTACATTTTAGCAGCATGCATTTATTTTCTCTTAAAAGATGCGCGCCAAGGAAGCAAATGTTTTCAGAGCAAAATGATAAAGTATTTCTCGGGGTTATGATGACGGCCGCTGACTCAAAGCTTCCGAAAATTAGTAATCACTTAGCAAATAGGATAGCATGATTTGATTTGCAATTCTCGAAGCCTTTTAGTTTAAAAAAACAGACAAAGAAACAATAACCTCCAGGAGAAAAAAACAAAGCAGTAACATCGGCCTAGCAGTCCTTTTTGAACGAAACTTATGAACTCTCGTTCTTTGTTCAATTGCAGTACGCCACGGATATGCAGGCTGCCAGGCCCGCAGTCAACACTGTAAGTATGCGCTACCAACGGTAGTCCTCACTGTATTTAATACGCATTGCAAATCACCGCCAATACATTACGGCTGTCTGTGCAACGAGAGGAAGAAGCTGTCAGGAAGCCATGTTAGGGGGTAGGCACTGTCTGCATCGCAAATTTTTTTCCTACTCGGGGATGAAACTTATTTATCACAGTTGCTGGTCTTTGCCATCTATACCTTGGGAGGAGGAACAAGCACTCTCAGAATATTCCAGACGGGCCAGAAAGCCAGCGACATCTCTCATATCTAAGTGCAGGAGTTAGGCTGGGTTACACATGAATGCTTGATCCTATTCTAAGGCTTTTCACCGACTCTAGGAAGCGTTGTTTAGTCGTGAAGAACATTCGTTGTTCAGTCGTGAGGAACATTCGTTGTTCAGTCGTGAAAGAACATCAAGCTGTTACATGCCATATTTTACGTTATCTAGATCTCAAAGAAGGCTTTGGGAGTCGTTGCGAAGTGAACATTGCGTTTGTGCACTGGAACCATCAGGAATTTACGACCAGAAGGGCATTCGAAGTCCTCGACCTCAGCGGAAACGTTAGCCTTTTCTGCATTATACCTATAATACATTTTCTTCGAAACTGCGCAGCGCCACTCAGGCGCATCACCCAGGAAAGTTGAAAACTTCCCAAGAACCGCATTGAGCACAGGTCTTGCCGGTACGCGTCCGAAGGAGATAAATGTCAACTGCATACATCCTAGTGTTTTAAGGTAGGATTACTTCGGTCTACGCGATATTTTAGTTAGAATATGCATGTGGACAAAAATTTCGCGAATACCATGCACTGCAGCTCTGTCCAGAGTTTGTTAAGGCTGCCTACGGACCACACCATGACATACATCGTGCAGTCACAGATATGAGCCTTTGTAGACGCTGCAGCCTTTCCTGCTCTTGAGCAATAAGAAAGATGTGCAACGCGCTAGCGAAGAATGAAGGCGAAGGTAAATAGCGAATGCACTTGGAACTAAGATTTCTAACGATTTATTAAGCGCCAACGTAAACGCTTATCCAGAAGCCATATTTCTATCGCATGAACGCCAAAAAAGCTCCCTAAATTCACCCGTTTCTACGCACAAGCCGTTTGGAGGCTTATCGGCTCGAATCAAATGCTAGATAGAATTGGGTAAAAAAATTATTTTGAACAGTGCCCACTTCCTCAGTCACAGTACAGCGTAGCTCTGTGGCTCCACCTACTTTAATTAGGCCTGCCTCATTCTCAGGACAACCAACGGTGAATTCAAAACAGCACCTAAAGCACAGCGCACACAGTCCTTAAAGCCAAGGATCACCTCAATATTACTATTATTTTATGGCACCCGTTGCAGCCAATACTCCGTTAGGGCTAGCGGTGGGCGGCGATGTCGGGAGCACCCTTTATCTGAGACGAAGCCCCCTCACAGCTACCTTTATACAAAAGCGGCCGCAAGCCCATAACTATTCCACTGTTGAGCTTTGTGTAGTGAAAATTCAAAGGCAGCTATTGCGCTCTTCTATGCACTTAAGTAGGATTGCGGGGGATCCAAGGCTACCGATCATTTGACACCAAATTACGCTCTATATACAAGACCTTCATCTAAAAGAACAGTATTGTGGTAGGTTGACCAGGTCAGTGTCATCTTTCTTGAGTTTAGCTAAGCTGCTCAGCTAGTTCCTCAACGCGAACTTATCCACATGCTTGCATTAATGTTTGTGTTACTTATTCGATGCAAACCTTGTTGTAGTTGCGACAAATGATAGTCAGTATAACGAAAAACTCCCATTCGCTTCTCAGATTGTCCAAGAGAGTGGTGTAAGGCCGATAATGGCTATGGCCTATATAAAAAAATAGCACAGATATCAGTAGCCATCGACTAGCAGAACTACAAATGGCGCGCACGCGAGCCGCGCGACCGCCGCTCCTCTCAGTTTTGACTTGGGCGAGTAAAGGTTCTGCCGTTTCGCCAGTTTTTTCTCCCCTCCTCTGCTTCTTCTTGTTCTTATCTTCGACCGGGCGGTGGCTAGGGCGTTAAGCGGCGCCTTGTCTGGCTCCCACATGTTGCTTCTTCTTAGCTCTCTTTTGTTGTTATTGCCTTCGTAAGCTCTTTCTTAGCTTTTGCTTAGTGCTGTCTTTGTCATCTTCCCTTCGGATCTTGCTCGCTTTAGGGCGCGCGTTGGCTCTGGCGTCTCGACAGCTGTGGCTCCGAATTACATAGAAGCTCAGCCCAGGGAGGGATGCGTAAAACGGCTCTTGCCTTAAAACAGGACTGTTCTTTTGCAGCCCGTCCGCTTTCAGATTTTAGTCTATAGACGGCTTCGTCCTTGCACCGAACCTCACTTTGAACAAGTTCAACCTAGTCTTCCCTTGCTTAAAAAAATTTGGTCTGAAAGACCAAGCTGTGCCATTCACGGGATGCATTATACTTTTCAGATATTGCGCTAGCTACGCGCCCACAAATACGATGTCTGAGCAGAAGGTTCCGACGGCAAATTTGACGTGAACTCCAATTGCTGCAATGAAGTTTCATTGCTAAATTACAAATTTAATATAAATCCTCTTTTGTTTAACTAAACCAGAAACGTTAAGGTCAACAGCAATCAATCGCACAGATTAACATCATACTGTATGCAAACTCGCGTGTTAAATATTTTTATCTTTTGCACTATAACCGCAAGTCATCGGTTGCTACGCTTGACGCCAATAAATGGCCTTTCATCCATTTGGTAATTTTTGCGTGTTTTTTATGCATTACTTTGAAAGTGGGGCAGCCCTTCTGCGAAAACGTCTGCTGCGCCTGCAGGAAGTTTGTATTCAATATAATAATCGCAAAACCCAAGTAAACATAAAGTGTACATGTTCTAAACCAGTATTTTTTTAAAGTTTATATAATATTTTCACTTCAGTGTATAAACGAACGACACCGTTAAATTTAATTGTTTCCTCATCGATCGCCTAAATGCATTTGTTGCCACTGTTCGCACTGTCTGTTGAATTGCGATTACAGAGCTTTAAATTTTATTTCCAGCAAATACAGGAGGCATCGGAGGTGGTCTTAGTTCCAGCGGATATCTTGGAAGCGGATTGGGTGGAGGAAGCTCGTCCTGGACGAGTGGATTCGGAGGTGGAAGCGGATACAGTGGCGGATATGGTGGAAGCGGCGGCATTGGTAGCAGCAATGGATTTGGAGCTGACTATAGTGGCTCCTTCCAGAGCAGACCTTTTGGTGGTTGGAGAACATGGCATTATCCATCTTACACATGGAGGTGGATTTCCGGACCATCAGGTGGAAGCCAAGGTGGCAGTAGATCATGGGGTCAAAGCAGCAGTTGGCCAGTGACATGGTACACTTGGGGAAGCCCGGGTGGCCAGGGCCCTGCAGGCGGTTTTTGGGGAAGGCAGGGAGCAGGCGGACAGGGGGCACAATGGGGGCAACAAGGAGATAGCGGAGATCAGAGTGGATGGATTGCGGGGGGAAATTTGGGTGGACAGTTCGGAGGAGAACAAGGCAGCGGAGGAGAGGGAGGATTTGGTTCGCAGTGGATAGGTGGCAGCGGTGAACAGGAACGATGGAATGGCGGAAGAAATTTTGGCGGTCAGTTTGGAGGACAACAAGGCAGTGCAGGACAGCTTGGAGGGCAAGGACGTGGCAGCGGAAATGGTTGGCAGTGGATAGGAGGCAGCGGGGACCAGAGCGGACAGGCGGGACATGGCCGAAGTTTTGAACAAGGACAAAGTGGTCAATTTGGTAGACAAAGAAACCAACTGTGGGGCCTGTGGGGACAAAGTGGGAATGATGGACAATTAGGAAGTGGATCTAGTGGTTCATATGGTGGACAAGGCAGCCAAAATAGTCAGTTGTTTGACTCTTGGAGGCTCGGTGGAAGCAGGGGCCAGGACAGACAAGGTGGAACAGGTGGCGCTCTGAGCGGCGGTTCGGGAACACTGAGCAGTATATTTGCACAGCAGAATGGCCAAAGCGGTGGCTGGCTTAGCGGTGGAGGACAAGGTGATGGTCAAGGCGGAAGTGGTAGTTTCAGCGGTCAAGGAGGAAATAGCGAATTTCTAACCCGAATCCTCAGCTCAGGAAGTGGGGGAATAGGTGGTCTCAGAGGCTCTGGAAGACTTGGTCATGGTCTGTTCTCTATCCTTGGTCGTCGCATTTCGCAAAGAAAACTGAAGCGTCTCCTCAGTAGATACCAAAGGCAAGGACGGGGGCTAAGCTTCATTGAGTTCTGCCGGCAATTGGGAATTATCAGGGGAGGCATTGGTGGTCCATGGCAAGATGGAAGCAACCAATGGTACTGGATTTCCCGACCACAGTACTGGACGTGGCGACAACAGCCTTGGTCTTGGGCACCGGAGTACTGGACCTGGGGACCACAGAATGGTGGACAAGGGAGTGGCTTTGGAGGGATTTCAGGCGGCGGATTCGGCAGATGGTCAGGAGGTGGTTTCAGTGGAGATTTAAGTAGTGGATCTGCTGGAGGCTCAAGTGGATCATTCGGCTCAAGCAGCGGTGATACTTGGGGAAGTATCAGTAGTGGCAGTGGCTTGAAACAGCAGCATAACTATTAAACTAGAAAAAATTCACCTACAACCACCGAGAATAAATAAAAGCACGTCAGTTCGTACACTGGATTGATTATGACTATTCATGGCTTCGCTCTTGCCTTAAAGGGAAGCTGAAGCACTTTTAGAAAAAAAATGAGCTCTCTGCGTCATTTTATAGCTTTTAGTCCGCTGAAAAAGAATATCTCAGTCAACAAGAGCGGAAATACACGCAAAAAGCTGTTTTTTCGAAGAAAACGCGCCCCGTCGCCTCAGGGCGCCGAGCGAACGCAGCTCTTGCCCGCGATTGGCCGGGACTGTCGTGACGTCATCCACGGGAATCTCCGGTCGGCGTCGACGGCGTTGCTGCGTATCGCGTTGCTTCAGCTGGCTTTTAGGGACTAGATTTCAGAAATTATGGATAATTCAAGCGGTGTTAAACAGTTTGGACTTTCACCATGCATGTTCGAGCCATCAGCAGCTTCAGAAAACGGTGGAAACAACGACGCCGCTGAGTGCGCGGGCAACGAAAGTCAAGTCGCGACATTTTCACGTGTTGGAAATCTCGACTGGATAGATGAATGTATAGATGAGAGCTTTTATTTCCGCCGGAAAAGGAGGCCCCTTACTACTCACGGCCCCCGGCACGCACACCTGGAGGGCGGAAGCCCAAGCCCCCATCACTAAAGGCTAACAAAGAGATTTTATCTCTTCGCGGCCTCAGCCGCCAGGCGGTTTGGCTTGTTTCTGCCGAGCGGGTTCTTCGCTGCGCAGCAGGGCTTCCCAACTTTCTCTGCTATCAGTATCTGCGTCGACTCCGTTGTAGTCAGCTCATTCCCATATTCTCTGCTTCCGGGTAATTGTGAAACCGCCGGACTGTCGGACCTGGACGAGCGCGCGCAAACCTATTCCGAAATCGTTGAGAACTATAGACTAAACCGAAAACTGGTGCCATCGCCGGATAAGAAGCTAAATAATAGAAAAGCGACTGTATGGCGGCGCCTGCAGGCCGGAAATTTCGTTAACCCAGTATGGGCCTTTCACGTCCTACCAGGGTAACACGAAAACCAAATCTCGACTGATACGTATGTTTTGCGTAGGTGCATGCGCGTGCATTTCTTTTGTGTAGGTGCATGTGCAAGTGGCAATAAAAAAAGGAAATCGCGAGGAAACATTGTTGTGCACCGCTGCTGCATAAAAGCCTGGCCACCAACTTAATTAAGGCGACAGCTAGTCTGTGTGTCTTTTGCTGGTCCTGCGTCTTTCTTTCTCTGTTTTTTTTTTATCTTGACCAACTTCTTGTAACGCCTGTAAACATGATCTAAATCAGATCACCGGCACGCTTACATGAGTTACGCGAGGTAAAGCATTTGTTTGTTCATTTATTTATAGTTACTTGCTTAATTGCTCCCTAATGCCTTTTAGAGCTACAAAAAAAATGCCAAACTGGATGAGTTGAAGTGGGTTCACTGCTGTACTGCAGCGAAAAGATGAGGAGACCGGGAGGAAGCTCCCGTGTGCGCTGTCCTTCTGTCGCATGTTCGGGCTACTGTTCAACCATGAAACTACTGCACTTACCCCCGTGCGTTGTTTTTTTGCATGCTGAACATGCTTTTGAACAATAATTATGGCTGCGTCTCAGAGCTCACAGTGCTACTCATCAAAACTAGTGTGCTGCGAGATATAGTTGGTGATGTTGCGCATCGAGATAACCAGCAGAATTACTTGTGGATGATATACACGTATGCGTACCGCGACTCGACAACTTTGCCGTTCTGACTCAAGGACAAATTAGTATGAATTCTGGCGCCATTGTCAATCGTCAACCATGACCAAGCGCTCATGAATGCAAATGTTTGCTTTGCTCAAGTATACTAGGCTTACATAATCGCTTTTTTGCTCAGTTAGGTACAGCTGTGTGTGCTGCACGCTGACGAAAGATTAAGAGAATTGCTTGTGCTGCCATGAGGTGCAAGCAATCAGGAAAAAGCAAAAAGGCACACAGTGCGTAACGAGCTCAAAGGAGTTCAATATTTTGTGCCTCAAAGATAGTGCTGGAAGTGGCCTTGGCTCAGCATGGATGTGAACCAGCTGGAAAAGGAAAAGAGTTTACAAACAAGTAAGAAAGTAATATAACGAAAAGAGAAATATTGATGCACATATTTTGTGCAGGCAGTTTCGGCATGCTGCGTACCACCAGATTGTCTGGTGAACGTGGAAGAGGCTGGGGAAAACAACCGAAGGATTCTACCAAGCTGTGTGCTGAGCGCAGTTCGAAAGAAGTGTCATGCCAAAACTGGTTTATATACATGTAGGCTTCAAGCATTGCACAGAACCCCTGAACCAGAGAAAGTGAACGGCACTGGCAGAAGATTACGTTGATCTGTGGTTCGCCGAGAAAGCGCGGGCCGCAGCGAAGCAAGCGCAGCCAGAAGGCCGGCCGACTCTTCGTGAAAGGCGTCACTTCCGCCAGTTCTCCCTCTCTGCCGTCCCCCCACCCGGAGCTTCCGGAAGTGACGAGGGCGTGCCGGCGGCGGGTTTTTAAGAAGCGATTGCAGCTCTGTTTTCGGACAGAATCGGGAAAAAATTTACACACATGATTTTCAAGGTCCTTTCTTCCCGACCACAGCGTTTCATGCCGTTTGAAAACCGCTTCAGCTTCCCTTTAAGGGCGACGAACCATCATGACGCTATCATTTCATTTTTTTTCACAAATCTTCCCCACATTCGACGCACAAATCGTTCAACGTGGAGATGAAAAGCATGTTGACTACAACATGCCTACTTAAGAAGCGGTTCTTAATAATAAAGTGAAATTTTGTGAATTCTTGGAAGTTTCAGGCCATGTTGCTTCTATATACTTTCATTTCCCTCTATTCGATATTTGGATTGAAGGGAATATCTATGTTTTGCTTGTATGGTTATACCTTGGTAGTTTTGATTAAGGAAATGATAAGGATAATTCTAGGAGAGTCGTTGAAAACATTCATTGGTGATGAAGCATGGCCTAAATATTTTTTATGGATATAGAAGGGGCACCGCTGACTCTATATGGGCATGACAGAGGCGCCAGCACTGGCGCTTTATGCCGCACATCTCCGCTCAGACTTTTTGTGGCGTGTTTCGCGAGAGACGTTAAATTATTTTTTTTTGTGGAACAGAGATTTCATGCTACTTATATCCCTGTCATAAGGGCACCTTCAAGGGCTATTGAGCGTTTTACCGCTGCTACATGGCAATCTCAATAACTGTCTAAAGAGCCAGTCATTTTACACCAAGATGTTAGGGCGACAGCATTGCCGGCAATATTTTTCCAGGCATTCTAGCAATCAGCTCTAAGCTTTTATCCTCAAAAGGTTGAAAACAAAATATTTATTGCAGTAATAATGATCACTCTTCAAAATACGAGTAGCTTCGTGATTTTCGACACGCTGTATAAAATGCGTGCACTTTTGAAAATTTGGTGTTGGTTGTTTTCGTTACGCCGGCAACAATGGTATTATGCTTGTTGCAGTGATTTCTAGCCCATCCCGTCTTTCTGTCTGCAAAATAACTTGTATATTTGGAGGTTCCATATTTTTCAGAAACGATAGCCCTGATTTCTTTCCCCGCCGCTTTGCTGCGACAGCTCCGCATCCGAGAGTGCACGCAGCCAACACTGAAAGCGCCCTCGAGACGTCGACAAAGTGGAACGCGCCACCCTCATTTGTTTGTTTGTTTGTTTGTTTGTTTTTTGATACTGTCAGCCCAAGAAGGGCTTTTACAGGAGTGGAGCAAAAAATACAACAAAAAAAGGCAAGTCCCGCTCCAAGTCCACAACAAAAAGACAACGACAATGCAAAGCAGAGGTAGTATATGTAAAAAGTGGCACGTAGTCAACAAGTGAGGAAAAAACAAAACGCTCGCATTATACGCATCAAAAACAGAATATACATAGACGCAGTCATGCCAGGGAAGATTAGAGCCTCTAACCCAGCTGTAATAGCTCTGACAGATGAAGATAGGACAACTGAATCTGGTAGTTCATTCCATTCTCTAATCGCCCTTGGAAAAAAGCTGTATTTGAAAGTATCATTGCGTGTAACCGGTGGCTGTATGTATAAACTGTGCCTGTGTCTGGAGCGTTGGTGTGAAATTACACAAACTTCAGGCAGGTTAATCTTAACCTGGCTATGAATAATTAGAAATAAAAATTTTAATCGGTCAAACTTCGTCCTTAGTTCTAAGGGGGAAGGTTTGCACGCCTGCATATTTCAGTAGGAGAGTGCCCGCGCTGGCATTTGTTAAATATGAATCTCGAAGGCAGTCGCTCAATCCTGTCCAATTTATGTCTGTTAGTTGCAGTGTGTGGGTCCCATAATATTTTAGAATATTCAATAATTGGCCTTATTAGCATCTTATAGGCTATGGTTTTCACTTCAGGAGTTGCTTTATACAGTCTGCGCCTTAGTCCCCACAGAAATTTATTTGACTTACTACATACCTAATTGATGTGCGTGTTCCACCTCAAATCCGTAGTGAATATTAATCCTAAATATTTATATTCTGTAACCCTTTTTAGGTCGTGTGAATCGATACTGTAATTATAGCTCAGGGGCACCTTCTTCCTTGTGATAGTCATACAGACTGATTTTACTGGGTTCGGTGACATTTGCCATTCACTGCACCAATTTAGAATTTTTTGTAAGTTGTTGTAAGGTGTAGCTGGTCACTTAAAGAGTCAACCCTATTATATATGACGCAGTCGTCTGCGAACAATCATATTGGAACGGTTCTATCAGAAGGCAATTCATTAATAAATATTAGAAATAACAGAGTCCCCAAAACACTACCTTGAGGTACTCCAGACCAAACAGGTTTAGACCTGGATTTAATTTTATTTATTTCAACATACTGCTCACGAGACTGAAGGTAGGATGTAAACCATTTAGTAAAATTGGGATTTCTAAATATCGCATTCATTTTTAGCAAGAGTTTCGGATGTGATACTTTATCACACGCTTTGGCGAAGTCTAAGAAAATTATGTCAATCTGTCCTCGGATATTTATTGCTTGTGAAAGATCTTGAACTGTCTGAACAAGCTGAGTTTTTGTAGGCAACTTCATACGAAAACCATGTTGCACTTGTGATAAGTTTTAAGTTTCCAGATAATTTGATAGATGATTACAGACTATGTGTTCAAGCAGTTAGGAGTAGGTGCTCGTAAGAGAAATGGGCCTGTAGTTACCTGCGTCAGATGTGCTCCCACTATTTTGAACCGGAATTATTATGGCTTGTTTCTAGGCTGTAGGAAATGTTCTGTGGGTAAGCGAAGATTGAAAGATTATAGCAAGATATTTAGCGACCCACTGAGCATACCTATATAGAAACTCATTCGGGATGGCAGACAGAGCCGCACGTAGAGCAGCGCTAAATGGGCATTTTTTGGGTCAATAGGCTATCCGTTCGAGGGCCTTCGGAATGAGCGTATGACAGAGGTATTCTGCGGAAACATTGTGAATGCGAAACGGCTATATGAAACCTGCGGGCAACATTTTCGCTGCAGAATAGCAATCCAGCGAACTACTACGTAGTGATCCGGTATGCAGACATGGCATTGCTATATGGGGCTCGTAATTGTCACTGTGGCCACATGTGAACGCGCAAATCGCGCTTTTCTTTTACATAGATTGGAACTTTTGGAGGCGTATGTGTGGCAGAATCTGACTCACTGAGGACGGTCCGTCTCGAGAAACGTAAGACTTTACAACCACGCTATATCCTGTGGGCAACGGTAAGTCCGGTATCTAATGGAAAGTAAAAAAAAATCTGTTACTGTCCTGAAGCGCCGGAGATTCTATGTGACAACTTGAACTGTTCAGCCTGGCTATAAAAGTATAGGCAGCAATACGACCGCAGTTAACTATTTGTCTCAAGGATTATATTTTGCAACAATTAAGTATGTAATCATTAAACTAAAATTACACGCATGTGAAATGAAAAAGAGTGAGGTGTATTTCCAGTGTGCAGCAGTGCTTATTCGCACAAAAGCTGGTTAGAAAAGCAAACGTTTTGCCGAGACCTTTTTCGCTGGTCCTAGGTGTTGCGTGTATTGCACCGCGCACACTCTCTTTGAAGGTGACCCCTGCTGATATCTTATTACATGTCTAGACCTCACGCTTTCTTTTCCTGCACCCGAATCTTTACGTCGCCACAGAACCTGCAGTTTAAGGATATCATTAAGTTCCACGCACATATCCATAAGAATATGTGAACGAATTCCCCTGAGCTTTTGTTTTATTGTCAGCTTTGTTGACTTTATTCTCAATTGGGCAGGGGAGTTCGAACTTCTCTTCCATGTCACTAGTAAAGCAGAGCTTGGTCTGTTTCACGATTTCATGGACCTCAGCGCTTCTGTAAACTTGCCCAGCATGAGCTTGAGTTATGCGAAGCCTTTCTCTCGCAATACTATTTACACCAGCAGATGCGTCGCAGAGGTTTATATACAAGGTGTTTACCATGCGTTTACACCAGGCGTTACAGGCAAGCGGGCCACTAATTTTTAAATATAGTCTTTTCGAGCTATGAAAAAGCCGTCTGGCGCAAAATAATGCCAGTGTAGGCGGACGTCCGAAAACAAGTCAAAAAAGTTAATTAGTTTTGACAATTACCTTTTATACTATCACCCTTAGGCAACTAGTTGCAATTGGAGCTTTGTATCCCGTCGTTAGTAATGAAAATATCCGTTTTTTAGAATTTTGAGAATACGATTACCTACGGCGCTGTAGCCCAAGAAATTTGGCCTACATTGCGCCAAAATTCATGCACTTTCAAAACGCAGGCAGAAAAAGCAACCTCTCCAATGCGCGAAAATTGTCGAAAGCCAAAATTTGTCGTGCCACAGCGCCGAGGGTAATCGCTTTTTCGAAATTATAAAAGCTCTTACGGCTATCACTGAGGACAGTCTAGAAACCTATAATAGCAACCAGGTGTTTAGCTGGAATAGTAAAGAAGTTAAATATCAGAAGTTAGTTAAGCGGCTGAATACTTAACTTTATCACCTGGGTCCCTATTCCGAGCTTGTGTCATAATAAAAAGCACCATAACCTGCCGCAGCGGCTGCACCTGATTGGTCGAAACGCCGAAAGCAGATGTGGTGGTTCGGATGCAGCGAAAAGGGTCGAAAAAATTGGACGGTGACGTCAGACGCACAGCGTAGGCTCCTCTAGCAGAAGATGCTCATGGACAGCCAACATGGAGGCGCACTCTGAACGGGAGCCTTTCGCTTCGAAGTGAACTCGTCGGTACTACTGCGTTTTTAGGCACGTGAACTCGCTATAAACTGGGTACGGGACTTTAGCTTCGTCTTATCTTGCCTACAACAGATTGAATGGACGATAAATTTGGCCTGTTTTTTTTTATTTCGCTGGACGATTTGGTAGCTTCTAGGCCTAACGAGCACCGGTTTGTTGCAGAAACGGTTATTTTCTTTCAAACCAGATGGCGCCACTATAATCGGCGTTATCTTGTCTGCGTCCGTTGAAGGATGTAACATGAAGCATAATTATCCGCAAAATACTTGTATTTACTGTGCTCAAACGTGCATTTTCTATTCTACAACTCACTATTAGCTGTTGAAGCGTCTTGCATCATGATCGTACGTGTGTAATGTCTGCCAGCGTGAAACCGCTCATGTGCGCGAATGGTCAGTCGCCGGCGACGCGCTGCTACACCGACGCATTTGACATGCCAGATGGGGTTTTTCGCGTGCCTTACGGTTCTCGATAGCCGTGGATGTGTGGCTCTCCCTCGAGCTCGCGAGTTAGCATGAAAGTTAGTTAACTTATGAAAACGTCGTCTGGGAAGTCTCCCAACGCAACTATAAAGAGAAACACAGCAAGATTTTTTTAGCTCATCCCTTTTATTTATTTGCGGCAGAAAAATTATAAACCTATTAGCAGCATCTCGCGGTTTTGTCAGTGCCTGCATAAAAGGAATGAAAAGATAAATGGCCGTCTGCACAATTGTCCGATAAAAGCGCCAACTTACGTTCAGCGATGTTGCAGACGGCAATTCGTCACGGCGTCTTGGCTCAGCACGGCACGGAGCGCGCATTGTGCAGCGAGTGAGTGCATGCCACGAATTTTCCGCTCCGTTCCCCTTTACCCCAAATATAAATGTAAAACGGCGTGTTGTGCGAACAAGTTATCTGCCTTTTATTTATCATAGGCGATCGGCGGCTGCAGCGGTAGCCTTCTGTCACTAAAAAGGCAAGCGTATTGCGTATATTATTTTCTTCTTTATATACACCTCCGGCCTTTACAGTGCAGAAAAGAGTATCTGAACTATTGTTTCTATTGGTCGAATCCTATTGGGCAAATAAAGCAGTGAAATCCGATGGGCAACTAAACTTGTGGCTGAATGTCTCTTCTCGCGCAATGGTCTCGTTCCATTTGTCGGAAAAGAGCAAAAGCGCTGCTGGACGTTTCGCTGCGGCAACCGCAACTCAGTAACATTCTGCCGCCGCTCAAAGTCGCGACATCCGCTACCGGCGCTTTGTCCAATCAGGTGCCGCCATTGTGGCAGATTATGACGCTTTTTATTATGACACAAACTCTGAATATGGCCGCTGTAGTCTGATGTTCGCCGGCACTGGCACTATACTGCCGTAGAAGCGGTCTTCGTAACTCAAAAACCTATTTTTAAAAATTTATGGCCGGCATTTCTGACACACCTTGTAGATATATACACTACACCGTGGTTACATGATCGCTCTCAGTGACGTTTTGCATACATTGGTCGGTTTATCAGCGGAGGCTTCGTTATTGAATTGGAAGACTGCTCCATGAGACCGTCGAATGAGCCCGGTGCGATTTCAGACTTGACAAAGGAATTTCCGACAACCCATTCATCGACACGAGTGAAAATGCTCGTATTTTTTCGCAGATACGGACATGCAGAGAGTCTAACGTAAAGCACCCACTTCACCGGCGCATTTTAACTCGCTCGCATTTTTGGCGCCGTTAGGTGCGAAATACCGCGCGAAATAATAAAACAGGAGGCGACATTTAAGCTCTACCTTAAGGGTATGACGCGATAGCTTGATGGGTTACTACCCATATATTCAGAATTGAACATTCTCTACTTAACAGTCATAGATCCCTGGCAGTCCTCATGCCACTCCTAGCGTAGTGGTGCAGTGGTTAAGCAATGCGTCACTGCCCTGCGTTGGCTGGTGCTGTCGCCGGTGGGGCCTGTGCGACTCAGGTTGCTCTTGCTGAGGAACGCCTAGTGACCAATCAATAATTTAACTGCCACCTCGCAGTTTGCTCGTAATTCGGCTAGCAGGTGGGGATCAAGCCGCAAGCTCACATGACCTAGCTGACCTACCTGCGTCCTAGGTTGCTTCTCAGAATGTTTCTCGGGCAATTTTCGCTCAAGAACAACGACGCCGAAGCAGAATTTCCTGAACAGCGAGCTCAGTAATGTTGTCATGTTAAAAGGCTTGTTTTTTTTTTCTACTGCATTCGGAACCCGTTGAATTATGGTTTTGTTTGACTGCCTGCACTCGCTGTAAATTCGTTGAACATATCATATACTGGTGTATTGCCCCTCCCCTGAAATATAACTCCTTCTTGGAGAATCAGCATGGTTTCCTTCATGCTTATTCAGACGAGTCATATTTATTCGAAACAAAAAGCCGGGCAGAAAAAAGGCAGACACACAAAAGACAAACCTTACGACGCTGGACTAACTGCTGATAGTCCGGCGTCATCCTGTTTGTCATTTTATGTCTGTGTTTTATCTCCTGATTTTATTCTTCCAAGCATGCGTCAACTAATTCGACTCTTCTTTCTACTTAACAATTATTCGTGTTTGTCATCGACATGCACACTATCATTGGTTCTGTTCGAAAGCGGTGTTATCTATCTCAATTCTTTAAACCTTCCGACCGTGTCGCCCATCAACGTCTCCTGTCCACACTTTCAAATCTGCGGCTACGCTCACACACTTTAGTCTTGATTAACAACTTCCTCACAGCTCTCTCGAGAGCGGCCTCCAAAAACTATTCGCGTAACTTCCGGAGTACCGCAGAGGTCTTTGCTGTATGCGTTACTTTTTACAAAATTTTATTGTGACCTCTCCTGTGACATCTCATACTCTATTCGCCCGTTCTCCAGTGACTGCGCTATTTACCGACATAAAAGTATTAAAAGAGATCAAGGTGTCTTACAAAACGATCTAAAGTTTATTGGAAACTAGTCCACTTTATGGGTGATGTAGCTTATTGCTAGAAAGTGCAATTTTATGCAAGTTTCACGTAATCACTTTAATTTAGCATGCCAGTACTCCTTAAATTCGGAAGACCTATCCCAGAAAGAATCACAGTGCTACCTTTCAATTTATACCGATAAGAAACTAACTTAGGAAGATCATATAACAAATGCACTGCTGGCGCTTCGCGTAAACTTCATTATATCAGTAGGTTACTTCCTATCTTACGTTCTAAATACAAAAATTGGGATATCAAACATTTGTTCACAATAAGATTGAATATGCATCCACTGTTTGGAGTTCTCATTATTCCTACTTAAATAAGTTGCTATAATTCGTCCAGAACCGCGCGGCAGGCTTTATGTCATCAACGTTGGCCACTATTGCAGAGTAAGCTTCGCAGAAGGGAGCAACTATTGCGTCTTCCATTGAATGGAGCGCAAAAACAGCTGCATGCCGGAAAAACCACGGCAGTGCAGGAAGCATGCGTTCTTGCTTGGAGCCTTGACTAAGGTCATGACAGTGATAATTAAGAAGAACCCATGAAACCTAAGGTGGAGAAACCTACTTCAGATGCGTAGAATTGGTGAGGAAAGAAGGAGAATTTAAACATTGTGCATGTTCGGAGCTCTTTCAAAAAATCGCAAGAAGGTATCGCATACGAGGGTACAACTTCTGCCAAAGTTTATCCAACGGAACTGGCGGCATAATTCCAGTCTTCGAGAAGTAAAAACGTGGTCATCGTACACCAGAAAATGTGTTAGAGGATGAGGCAACCGAAATGCGTCACGACTTCGATTCAAATAGGCCAAATGTTGAAGCATAATGCGCTTCACGTACTATAATTTGTCTTGGGGAATCCCTCCACGTGAAGTAGAGGTCATCCAAGGCAGATAGCATACACCTCAGTGCAGCTGTGCGGTGATCAAGTCAATTTTCTCAAAATGTGAAGGTAGGAGCCGATTTTAACAGCGCGATGGGTAAGGACCGGCCCAATGCGAGGTATGCTAAGCGCACTAAGCGAAGAGTCGAAGGTGCCATGTGTTCGAAGGTACGAGTTGGTCAAAGACAACGCGTGCGAACGCAAGTAGCTGA
Organism: Amblyomma americanum; assembly: GCA_030143305.2. Classification (NCBI taxonomy): domain Eukaryota; kingdom Metazoa; phylum Arthropoda; class Arachnida; order Ixodida; family Ixodidae; genus Amblyomma; species Amblyomma americanum. Next base: position 56,441 of record JARKHS020009642.1, read on the forward strand.
GTCTGACTACTACAATCACGCAATGAACTAAGTTTGCCAGAGGTATCGTGTATTAAACGAATAACACGCCTGTAATGGATCCGCCACACGTACAGCACGGACTTAATGCACTGCAGAAGACTGGCATTCCTGAGCGGAGGTTGTTAAATTATTACAGTTGTGAAGAAAGAGATGTGATATTTTCAACTTTTTCGCATAAATTCAACAAAAAGCGTACATAAAAGGCCTTGTTTTTTCTGAATATATTATGATTCTATAACGCCCTTTTCTGCCATCAAGAGTTGTCGGGGCGTAACTGTTTTTATTCACGTCGTTTTTCATATTTGTCCTTTCATGGGCACTGTGCATGACATTCATTTCCAGCTTGTTATAGATTATTATTAACTTGTTGCCATTTACACGGCACATACACTGCAGTTACACGTGTTACTGTCGAAATTTATAAGCAGTGGGTGTAGTATGAGGTTAACTTAAGTTTTACCATGAGTGTTCAAATGAAAATTATCCGCGCAACAACTACGGAAGGAAACGCCATTAGGTTTTACTGTATTTCAGAGTAGCGCAAACGACCGACCAAGTTGTCGAGGTAGTCATTGGTCCATGCGGGTGTAAAAGCTCCATACTGTTAAGAAAATTTTCAAAGATTTTTCCTGCTTTCAGGCTCTAGAGTAATTTTAATAGATGGGAGACGTCATATGCTAGCGTTGAACATAACCACAATGCCCCAGCTCCAACCATGCAGGTCTATGAAAAGTATGGGATTTCCAGATGATGTAAGTAAAGGAAAATAAGAGAAATCGGCATGAAGCCAATTAGCAAGCATTTTCATTTTGATCAGGTTTGAGGAGTAACCAAGTTATATGCGAGACCAAATCCAAGGCCAGGAACGAACACGAAGGCATGAGGGAAGCAGATAAGCATTTCTTCCATAAATGTCTTCTTACACTTGCCTCAAAGTTGTGAGAGAGCGAGATACTACGGAATGTCGGATGCCGGGTGTGGCACGTTCACACCTCTCTTTACTTAACGCAACTTACCCAGATGAACTTACCCAGATGGCAGTTTTATTAGAAAGCGCTGGCAACGGGAAAGATGTTTACACCAAGCTTTCTTTGCAAGCTCCATTAAGTAAAGAATAGCGGAGTGCAAATTCGCAACACAGTGCAGTAAATGAGTAAGCGGTCTATGAACAGGAGAAAAATCTTGAGGGTAAACTGTTGATTTTTTTGAATTAAGGGTGAACCATATAAAGCGAACCAACACAAAGGACAAATAAGAACAAAGTCGAAAGCTTAGAACTTTGTTTTGTTAACAAAGAAGAAATTCAGAGAGAAGAGTCATGTGACCGCTTATAGGGCCTATTGGACAGAGCAGAATCAACTTGCATATTTTGTTGATAATTACAAGGCGCAAGTGTGGAACCTTTATCAAATGTGTTCAGAAAAACACACACTGCCTTATAAAGGGCTACCACGACACGGTTAGAACTCCGTCATCTTCCCAAGCGCGCTTCAAGAATTATTGATAAAAAAAACGTTTTTATCCCGGAGCGTTACAAATGACTGGCTTAGAAGTGTGGCTGCCTCCTTCGAACTAAATATGTGCGATTAGCTGATGATGCACTTTATCGAAGAGGTGGAGTAGAATATTCGTGTGCTCGAACAATGGTCTGCACGTGCGCCAAGTTGCACAAATATTACGGGACACAGAAAATAAACGCGGCAACAGCGATGCGTCCTGTGGTGGTTGTATTTATTTCCTTTGTTCCTGGACGCCTCGCCTAATTTAACGTTATTTCAATTCTGTGATGAGGCAAATCAGTGAAAGTGCTCATGCGGGAAAATGCTCAGTATATTTTGTGTGTGTGTGTGTGTGTGTGTGTGTGTTGTGTGTGTGTGTGTGTGTGTGTGTGTGCGTGCGCGTGCGTGTGTGTGTGTGTGTGTGTGTGTGTGTGTGTGTGTGTGTGTGTGTGTGTGTGTGTGTGTGTGTGTGTGTGTGTGTGTGTGTGTGTGTGTGTGTGTGTGTGTGTGTGTGTGTGTGTGTGTGTGTGTGTGTGTGTGTGTGTGTGTGTGTGTGTGTGCGCGCGCCCTTCCAGCGCCCCTGGAGGATCGATATATAGATCGCAGTACCTTCAGCGCACCCTCCGTGGTGCCCATCCGCTAAGCTAAATTGTGCAGGTCTCCCCCACGTAAAGGCCCAGGCTAGGATCTTTCTACAGGGTGAAGCTGCGAAACATGAAATGGTTTAAGGTCCTTTCATATAGCAGTAAAAATGTCCGTTCATCACGACCAGTATTCGCCATCTATGCTTTGCTGCTTTGCTGAAACATGCTTCGCTGACGCCGTACACCACTCGGTCATCGCCGTGAGGCTACGGGCATTGCGCCTAAAGGTAGGTTCACACGAGGAACCACTATTCGCAGCGCACAACCATGCCCAACATTTTTGGACAAACATTTTAAATATTGGAAAGTTTAAGATACAGATATGGAAATATTGAAGACAATGGTGCACTTTTCCGATATGTAGCAAAATTTTTCATCTAAAGTGTTTCCATCGCTCGCATCGAGCAGTTAAGGCCGCCATAGAACACTAACGAGAAAGCTTTTTACTCAGCATAAACGTTAATAGCAATAAAATTCAAGCCTGCCGACGGGAGATCTGCGAATATATCGATTTTTGTAATGAAATCTTCCAGTATAGGCACAATTGCGTTCATAAACTCTTTCCCGTTCAAAAACGGTCTTCTTCACAATTGTTCGCTATGCTACCACGTGACGCAAACGTCATTCTTCTGAGGGATCTCGAGGGCCATTTGACGTAGGTACCAAGTAGTAGGCGGTAAGCGCGGATCGTCCACGATACGATACGCTTGTTTTAACTCACTTTAATGCATATTTATTGACATGTACCGCGTTCACGTTGTCGGCGCCCGTAGTGCTGTAACGGCGTCGTGGTGATGGGTTTAGGCTCGAAATACCGGAAGCGGTGATTTCGAGACGTATTGTCTTCAGAATATGCAATGCGACACGGGTTTCGCGTTAGGGCAGAAAAGCGCTAGATGGTTCACCAAAGGTCGCGTTACACATCTGCGCACGAACGACACAAGGGGACTGAACACGTCTGAAAGGCTGAAGGAAAGTGGGGGATCGCCGTGATAAGCACCTGGCTGATTCAAGTGGTGGGATTGGTAGCATTTATGACCCGTGTTAGAAGGTGCGACAAACCCTTTCGAAAGAGCGAATATTAAAATTTCTCACAGCAGTTGAGGAAGAACAGTCTAAGTATCACGAAAAAGGTTCCCAATTAAGGAAAAATCTGCGGTTAGTTACAGTACCACCGGGATGCAGAGCCAGTACCTGACACAGAGGACACGGATTCTCAGCCTTCCGGTATAGGCGCGACAGAAAGTGAAATGGTGAGAGCCTGGACGAAGTTAAACTTACCCTGATGATAGTGATGACCTTTAACTAGTGAAACGGATAAAAAGAAATGTAAAGGACCTAAGAAGGATAGCGCAAGTATGAAAGATGTCAGTTAACAGCATGATTGCTGCGAAGTCTCGAACCACCTCTAAAACCAACGATCAAACCAACGATTCGCAAACCTTCAGGACTGACAGATGATGTCACCGCTGCCCAAGTTTTATGCTCGTTTAAAGGAGCAAGCTCCGAGTAATATATTCCAGATAAACTAAAAATGGGGAAAATGGCTTAGAATGGAGATGGTCATTTGTGTTAGTTGGTTCTAAGCTCCGTAAACCGCAGGTGGGGTCGGGTGAATGTCTGGTTGGGGATTAAATAAGGAATGTTTAATGGGATAGTATGCCGACGACGGCACCTCTCATAGCATCTGGTAAGGTGGAGATTGTTTGGCGACTGCTTTGCCCTGTACTACGTGAGTGTAACCGGATTCATGCTGTTTGTTATCATAACGTTTCTATTTCGGTTGCTTAGGTTCGGAGTGGTGCAGGAGCAAACGAAAACTTTAGTCGACTTTAATAACCTTGTGCCTTGCATCGGCACAAAAGCCTATTGCGTTCATCTGCTGGACTACATGGATATCCTTCATGGTGTCACGTGGTTATCCCGGCAGATGAGCAAGCAGGTATTCACCACTCTAGGGCGGGCTGGCGCAGAATTCAAATCAATTGTTTCTAAGTTTTGGCTAAGCTACTCGGTCTCAGTAGTAGGAAGTTCATTTGGCAGTAGAAAAGCCTAGTCTACCGACCGCGCTTTATTTGACTGTGACACGGACCGTTCTGGGCATTAAGACTACTTTCAGCAACATATGGAACGCGAACAAGACAACTGAACCACGAACAGCAAAGTAAGCAGCTTTTAGTTTAGACTATAGAATTTGAATACTAGCGTAGGATGATTTCACTTCAAATTCGACAAGATTGCTCTTTAGAACCATTAATCAACCTCGCTTGTATTTTCTGTCCGGGTGCTAATATGTTGGAGTTTCTGTGTTTGCAACTAAGTTCTCTTGTTCGCGTTTCATACAACTGCCAGTGAGTACACATTAGAGCGGAAAATCAATGCTGCTACAGCAGCGATTGTGACAACGCCTACATAATGAAGTCAGCGACTTCTATGTGTGCAAGCTCGAGGGATGCTAGCGGTAGTTACCGCTAGACAAGCGTGCAGAAGATGAGCATGAAGTAATCTAGCTGCGGAGCCTGATTCTCTGCCGCGTTCTGCTTTGCGATCGGAGAGTGGTCGCGAGGGCATTACCGGAATTAAGAAGACCCACGCTTTGCTTGAGCACATCTGTTCCCGTCCATAATCCTTCTCTAAACTAAGAACATAACATGTGCTGCAATTTGTGAACTACCGAATTGACAGAACAGAGATTTCACAGAAACATTCGCCGCGAACCAAATCCACCGCTAGATTGCATATTTTAAGTCCCCAGGATAAATTAAGATGCAGGGTTTGTTCAGTGTTCCTCTTCACTCCGAATATCCTGGGAGAATGGCATCCTTATCAACCAAAGCTTAACGTGGTCTTGATTTAGTTCACCCCTGTGGGAGGCCATATGCCTTTGACAAAGTAACAAAGCGTGTATTAGTATAGGCAATACATGCACCCCAACCCGCCCTTACCCAGGAGAATGAAGTGAACTTGGGGGCAAACTGCGCCCTTCAAGATCTCTACAATCACCAGCGTTAGGTCAGCCAGCTTGAAACCAACCCACTAACTACTGTGGCCGCGGATAAAAATGCCTTGGGTGTTTTCCCATAGCGTTTACAAAATAAGTGGGTTCCTCTAGATGGCTGTTATCGTCTTTCAAATACTCCCTAGCCCAAGTATGTACTTGAGTCGTCTGGCCGAATAAAAATATATTACTGATCTTATTCCACGTTGCTTAAAAAAGGAGCCCTTAACACTCTAGGAGTCCAAAATCATTCTCTCCCGTTGTTTTATTAACATCAAAGAGGCTGCGTCCTCTACGAATCCTCTACCACCACTGTGATCTGGTGTCACATTTCATAAGTTATTCCTTAAGAAGGACGGCGTTTCTTGCCTTCCTTAAAGCTTTTTCTATCATTTCCTTATGAATTACCTTAGTGAATGGCATTTTGTCAGCGAGCAGTGAAGTACTGGCTTGTATTGTTGAGGATCTTGATAACAGCGTTCCTTCTAATTACCGCTATGATTGCACTGATTCATATGTTAGATAATGATGTCAGAAGATATTCGACACAGTTTCAAGCTTTCTGTGAGTAGCCAAGCATCAAATGTTCTGTGTATCATTTTTCTCTTTTCTGCGGTTCAGGTGTCCAACGATATATGAGACAGATGCTGCGCCATTTCCTTCCCCAAAAACCAATTATTATTTTTATTATTCAGTCACAATCTATACTGTCAGTGTCCTTGGGACATCCAGCGGAGCGCTACAACTACATTTCCATTAGGAAGACAGACATCCACGGACGAAAGCTGACACCACCAAGGGTTCTTTCACTGCGCTTCTCTCTGAAAATATTAAACGTCCCGTAAAAGAAAACCTTTTCCAACTCGCTTCTGTTTTTTTTTATGGTCAGCACGTTTTTTCAGTCAGAGTACTGACGACATACAGAAAACCAACTGCGTGATTCTTTGGGAAATGGGCAGTAACTCACTTTGTTCGGTAATATGCCTTGTGTGCACTGTGAACAATGGGGCAATTTTTTATGTTTTTAAATAAAAGAAGAAAGCAAAAACTTGGAATCTTGGTTCTTTCAGTAGAAAGGATAACCAGTGGGATACTGGCATCGCTCAATCTCGCACAAAACTCGAATTTACTCGTGTGATCGGCGACAATCAAAGTATGCGGTTTCTGTGCTGCTCTTTGAATAGCGTACGCTTGTGATATGAAGTTCAATAGAGAAAATATAATTGTACTGGAAAGTTTTGATTCTGCAAAGCATAAACCTTTGGTAATAAAATATGGAAGACGGACACGCAAATATATTAGAAAAACCACCGAAACCACAGTATAAGTTAGATGAGTGAAAAAAAATGCTGAAATGGGGGCCTACTTTCACTCATAATTACACAATGGAAGTGCAAGAAAGTACTTCAGCACCACCAGATTTGTGGTCATCAATACGGTCATCAGTGGTCATCAATATTAGGACATTAATATGGTCAGTGAATCGGCTGGCTTAACGTCAGGAAAAAACCATGGGGAGTGCGCTTAATGCGCTCTAAGAATTTTGTTTAAATTTCTTCCCAGATTATTAAATGACTTCTTCGCTTCGAAACACACGGAAGTCATTTGCAGCATCTCTTGTGCGAGCATTTTTTCACATTTAAGTTTGCCTGCATTTACTTGTAAGGTTATATGGGTCGGTTTACTTTATAAGCTAAGAGACTTTTAAATTACAAAGTTCAGCCTGAGGTATTTATATTAGCAAGTGCAGATCCTTTTGCGAGTGGTTGTTCATGCTTCAAAGAGCGGAATCAAGAGATTGGCGCAACTCAGAAGACGTACTGTACACGTCTGTTGCTGCCTCTTGTCCACACGGAGTACATAACTGCTTTGAACAAACGGCAAGGTTTCAACGCACTTAAACCTAATAGACGTCTGAAAGCATGTGTTTAGGCTAATTGGCTCATGGGTTTGGGTCGTCGGCACGTCTGGGGACAATATTTGGCTCAGGTTAAGCTCTCATCGAGGTTAGGCTGATGTGTTTTGGCGCAGCGGATGAAAGTTGGTGAAGACGACGATGTGCAGTGCACAGCGCGATAGTGTGTTGCAGTCTAACATGAGGCATGATCGGCTGCGGTGATCGCATAGTGGTCTCGTGCAGTGGCCAGCGAAGCTGATTGTTTGTAAAACATTTTATTCGCCGGAAAGAGCTTGGTAGCGTTAAGTGGTCGAGAGTACATAGCCCTCGAGGACCGATCTGTTCGCCCCGACGCAGGTTTAAATCCCAGTCACGTTAATATTTATTTTATTTTCAATTCAATGTCAAAGCTTTAGCGATGGCCCGACTTCTTTAGCTTTTGTTGGGGAGAAGCGCTTTCGCTGTAAAACAGCCTAATCAGCTATCAGAAATAGACTATCCTTCCTATTTTCTTATTCCCGTTGCAGAGCAGCTGCCCAAGCAGAAAAAATACTAGACAGTCGGAGTATTGAAGATCAGGAGATGACAAAGGAAAATGATAAAGGAAAGCAAAAAGTAACAGTTCTATTACCACAGTCGCTCAATTAGTCTCAAAAATAACGTGAAGGGTGCGAAAGTGAGCGTGTGTTTTACCGCGCCAATAAATTTATATCAGATATCCTACCGCGCCAACGCTGGCCCCGGGAATGTAAGCATGTGCGCAAATAATTATCAAAAACAGTTCGTTCTCTTTATAAAAAAGGTAGTGCATTCAGTTCCCTTGGAATGTGGTCAACAGTACTTTTGGCAAACGGCAACTGGCAGCCCGTTGCAGTGAATGCCGCAACATTAAACATATTTAGAACACCTGAGCATCATCTGTGGCAACAAAGATGAGCTCACAAGGATGTTTATTGGTTTGGTTTGGTTACGGGAGTTTAAAGTTTCAAAGCAACTCAGGCTATGAGGGACGCCGTAGTGAAGAGCTCCGGAAATTTCGACCACCTGGAGTTTTTTAACGTGGATGGAAATCGCACAGTAGACACGCATCTAAAATTTCGCCTCCATCGAATTTCGACTGCCAGGTCCGGGATTGAACCCGCGTCTTTTGGGTCATGGTAAAAGAATGCAGCGCGAAAAAAACAAGGACGAACAGAAGTGGACAGGACAGGGCGCTGACTACCAACACATTTATTCAGAAAGATGAGCAGCTTATATAACGCAGTCCAACACCCACGTGACCAAGAAAATAGCAAACGCGTTCAACTATCTAATACAAAAAAACAAAACGAAGTACACAATATCAAAGTGATACATATCTGGGTAACGCAAGGTCAGCCAAGAACCGATAAAACCGAGAGGACCACGACGAACCGTAACGTGCACGCATGGAAAATGAACAGTCAGCGACCTTTGCCGCCAATGCAGCACGAGGCAAAACGAAGACGACAATAACAAAATAGTCACCGAACAATAAGTAAAAGTCGAAGCTAAAAGCAGGGTCGGGGCCAAACGCATAACAAAACAATACAAAACGCAACGCAAAAGCTGAGTCAACCGTTCACAGTCAAACTGAGTCAAAAAAGTTGAAAGTTCTCTAGAACATGCATTCTTTTACCATGTTCACTGACCAACAAGCCCAAACAGCCGCTTTAGTTCTTTTGGGTCAGCAGCCGAACGCCATAACAATTGAGCCACTGCGGCGGCTAGGAAATATATAGAGGCTGTGAATATCTAAAAAAGAAAGACACCTACCAATGCGCCATGAGTGCTGTTATCAGAGAAATAAATGGCATAATTTCCGTTAACAGAAGTAATACTTTTTAACGGTCAGATTTCGTGGGTATCTTCAACTTTGTTTTTTTTTTGCATCTTTTGCGATTTTTAGTTTCGTTGAATAACACATTCAGAGCTTGTTGGTTGTTCATCTAAGGTGGAAAATAGGGCAAAAGGATACTGCAAACACAGAAAGGGAAGATGAGACGCAGGCGCTAACTATGAGGTTATTGCTCTGACACCTTGGTAAATATACAGAAAGCATCAACGACAACAACAACAACCGGAACAAAGCCAGGTAGCCAGACATCGGAAACAAGAATCAAGCAGGCAGGCTAAAAGCACCATGTTGCCGACAGGAAAGACAACACCTTATCCAGAAGGGATGTGGAATGTGCATTGACACAGCTGTCTTTTGTGCCGCCTGGCTAAATAAGTTTCCCGTCTGCGAAATAAAATTGCGGTTACAAGTCGTCGCTCGCATGTACGTCAGTTCCTGCGTCCTTGTCCTGTTTGCCCTGTGTCATGAAAAAATGCTTTATATTAAATTTTTATTGTTGTGAACAACATAAAAAAAATTTACGATTTCTTTCTGATACAAAGTAATCTGACAAAAACACAAATAAACGTGCTGCCTGGCTAGCTAATGCCATGAACTCTATATTCGCGTGCTGCGCTCAACATTCGAGCTACGGTGGGGTTCTACTTTCCTTTGTTCGTCCATTAAATTTTGATGAACTTTGAGAGCGCACACTAGCACAACATCTAACCATAGCGATGAATGTTGTACGCCCAATTAATGCGTATGTGCGATGCGAGAAGTGTTAGAAATTGGAAGCTGCCAGGTGTGTGAGAACTCTCCTTTAAGACCTACTGATAGTTATAGGAAATCTGACTGGTTGCAAACTTAATGTTCATAGAAGGTACTGTATCTTCCAATGTAATTTGGATCCGTGGTGGTCTACAGTAAGCATCAAAGGCAGTGACGTTGCGTGGGCAGCTGTTTTACACGTTTGCGGTAACTCTCCCCCCGCGGTCTTATCTGTAAAGCAGAGGTTACGTTGCCGAGTATCTGGGGCGCAGTGCCTTCGCTTCGGCCAACATTTGCTCCATTCGACACCCGGAATTGACCTCATTTTTGATGCTTGTTTTGCTGTCCTGAGTGGCCATTATGCTTACAGAGGGAACTTGAAGCCGACATCCGGAACTCGCTTTGGGTCTGTCAAAAATTGGAACGATTGAGAATTTGGCACCGGCCCGCAGCGGATCTGTAGCCGGATTGTGCACCATTTAATGCTGCTTGAACGATGGGACTGCATCATCGGTCTCTACATGAATTCCTTAGAAAATGAGCAAATTTTTTTGACCATATAACTAACCTCTTGATGTGCAGATAATTATGAAAAAGAGGAAAATGCAAAAATGCTCTGATATTTTTAGGAGTGTGCCAAGAATGCGTAGAAAAATCTATCTTCTCAGGTATCAACTATGCAGTCTATGTCGAGATCTAAGTTCTGCACATGATGACTCTACACAACTTTGTGGGCCGCAGTTATGCACCTTTTGGTTCGAACCCGACCGCGGTGGCTGCGTTTTTATGGAGGAAAAACGGTAAGGCGCCCGTGTGCTGTGCGATGTCAGTGCACGTTAAAGATCTCCAGGTGGTCGAAATTATTCCGGAGCCCTACACTACGGCACTTCTCTCTTCCTTTCTTCTTTCACTCCCTCCTTTATCCCTTCCCTTACGGCGCGGTTCAGGTGTCCAACGATATATGAGGCAGATACTGCGCCATTTCCTTTCCCCAAAAACCAATTATTTTTATTATTATGGCTCACTCTTTTCACAACTTGTAATTTTTAGAAAGCTGCAAAGTTTAACAACACAAAACGGTGTGACCAACAGCTCAGAAGCAGCCTCGTGCTGCTAGCTAACGTATTCATAACAAATCTTGGCTCTGTCCAAGCAATGCGATCATCATTGGCAGGGGTTATTTTAAAAAGGGGCTTCGCTCTAAAGAAGAAATACAGCGGAGGAGCATGACAGTGGGAGTGGGGAGGATGTTGAGGTAAGGAACGTGAACTTGAAAAAAAAAACTGCCTTCATGCAACGGGTCTGCGACAACTGCCACTGTAAAGACAACGTCGGGTGACCCTATAAGTCGAGCAATGTTTCTCATCTCACCACCCTCGCCACTGCACACCCTTCTTTCCATAACCGTTGCGTCCTCCTCGGAGCAAAGGCTCTATTTCACACCCTCCTAGTGATGAACGCATTGCCCTGACCAACAGAAGTCCTCTTGTCGACAAGTTGTCTAGTGGACTGAGGCTCTCCCCTCAACACTTATAAATTTTGTTTCGTGCTGTCAAGGATCCCTTCTTCTTTCCCTCTCTCTACAGTGAATCGGAAAATTTTAAATGGCTTAAAGTACTTACCCTTGCAAAATGAACAAAAATATGCACTAAAGGCGGAAGCGCATTACACCTACCGTTTTAATACGCAGTGCCGGCAATCCTTAAGAAAATGAAATTGCGTTCATTTGGCATTCCTAGATTGATATGTTCTGCTCACGTTTCACACATTTCGGGACTTCATTTGAGCGCCCACATTTTCTGCCCATTACGCTCTCTTCAAATAGATCGCACAGTATTCAGGACTCGTGCACGCCGTGCCTGAAGGATCTGCTAGGCCATTTTATTAACCGTGGAGGCACTGTATGTCTCGTCCTCCCTTCGTCTCCCAGCGCTTCCGAGTTCATAGAAGCAAAGAGCCTCACTTTAAATATATTTGTTTGGAAAGCATTTAAAGTTTAGAGCACGACAGTTTACGGAAGCAGCAAACATTAGGATCAGTTGTCGGCGATAAAAACATGATTCCTGGAGAATCTTCGGCTGCAAACATTTTTTTTCCACTGGCTGGAAATAAAACAGCAGGTAAGTTTTGCAATCCTCGAGGCAATATTAGTCGAAATTAAAAGTAAAGTGTCATAAATTTATATTTTCAGGATACAGTCACAGAATGTAGCATTCTGGAGCTGTTATCTAATGTATCCACACTTACCACGTAAGGAAGAAGGGGAAAAAAGGCCTACCATAGTCAATCCAGCGGAAATGCACCGCACAGTTGAAGACGCTTTCACGAGCGTTGTGCTTGTATTACTTACTCCCTCAGGTTACCGGCCAATTTATTATATCATGGCCTTGTGCCACATGGCGGAAAATTAAGTGAGCCAGACTGCTGGGTCGAAGCCTTGGTAGTATGGTAAAAATCATGTTAAAGCCAAGAAGCTATCTCTGCGACGAGGATGCAAGTGAAGGATAGTTGAGTGGGTAGTTCGGATAAATATAAATAATATTAGGAAATCCACTATCAGTTTCAAAGTTATTGCGTAAGCAACGGGAAGAACCTGCAAATTGTGATTACTAGATGGCAATAAAGCACCGAGAAAGACCAAGCGGCCAAAAGAGCAAAAGAAAATGTGTTGAGATGCGTTTTCTGGACACAGCCGGTGCCAGTATGCTGTACACCATAGGCACTTCGTCACCGGGGCAGGTCAGTAAGGCAGAAGCAGCGGTAGCGAACATAAACGAGCTTTTGAGCAAGCATTAATACGGAGGAGGAAATTTAATTGTATATGAAACGTAATGCCCAGGGCACTTAACCATTCATCTCTTATAGTCATGAAATAGATCATAGTAGAAAAGAAAACGTATTCGCAGTTGGCACGTATGCTTATGAAACTGAGAATATTTGCTGGTAAAAAGCAGCCGTTAGTGGCGAACAACAATAGAGAGTTTTAGTTTCACGTACGTAGAGGCTTCACGTACGTAGAGCTCTTACGGGTGACCAGTGCGCATACGCAGAACGCAAAGGGGATACACGAGTCTCACGTACGTACGTGAGATTCGGATTTTAGAGAGTTTTAGTTTCACGTACGTAGAGGGTTCACGTACGCAAACGTGAGAAGTCTACGTAGCTTCCACGTAGGTCGCTTGAAACCCTTATAGTTTCACGTACGCGAAACACGCCGCGCGTTACGCCTAGCGCCATCTACTAAGAAACGCAGACACTGGTTGCAGCCAAAATCATCCAAGACAAGTCATTAAGCGAAGCCATTCATAGCGAGACCGTTGCTATGACGACGACCAACGCTACTTCGTCAGGCTTAGCAGCTGAAAAATCGCCCTTCCGTCTGAAAAACAAAAGCTATTTCAATCAATCAATCAATCATTTTTTATTCAGACATGAACTTGTATGCACAGTACCTACATGCCCACGAGATGAGACAGAAGGAAGAAGCTGCTGGCATTCTTCCTGACGAGGCCTCACCCCGGGTCACACATCAAAGGCAGAAGGGTGGTTACATTCATTAAAACTCAAGAGCTCTTTAGTTCAATTTTCACAGTAGTTGAAAGTTAATGAAGGCACATAGGATAACAAAGAGAAAAGAAAAAGACCAGTAACGCTACAGTTCGCAACACAATAGAAAATATGACAGGAGTGAGGCTATCACTGTAAACACTACCTAGCACAAGTATTTGATGGGTCAGTCGTACGCATAAAAAGCATCTTCATTTTCTTTTTTAAATGACAAGTCGTTTTACAAGTTACAGCTTCGTCAATTGAAACCTTATGCGAGGGTAAGAATGGGCAAATCGAAGGCGAATACAGCAGTTTAGAACACCATATCGCCTCGAGGGATTAGCGACGAAGCTGTTATCGCCGTGAAGGGGCGGGCAGGGTGCCGCCATGTTTGTCAACGCTACGTACGCAAGCAACGCAAAGACCGCAATGTAAAAATCCGAATCTCACGTACGTACGTGAGACTCGCTCATACCCTTTGCGTTCTGCGCATGCGCACAGGTCACCCGTAAAAGCTCTACGTACGTGAAGCCTCTACGTACGTGAAAATAAAACTCTCTTTTTTTTTTAATTGGTTTTTGGGGGGAAAGGAAATGGCGCAGTATCTGTCTCAAATATCGTTGGACACCTGAACCTCGCCGTAAGGGAAGGGTAAAGGAGGGAGTGAAAGAAGAAAGGAAGAGAGAGGTGCCGTAGTGGAGGGCTCCGGAATAATTTTGACCACCTGGGGATCTTTAACGTGCACTGACATCGCACAGTACACGTTAAAGATCCCCAGGTGGCCTTTTTACGTTGCGGTCTTTGCGTTGCTTGCGTACGTAGCGTTGACAAAAATGGCGGCGCCCTGCCCGCCGCTTCACAGCGATAACAGCTTCGTCGCTAACCCCTCGACGCGATATCGTGCTCTAAACTGTTGTGTTCGCCTTCGATTTGCCCATTCTTACCCTCGCATAAGGTTTCAAGCGACAAATAACTTTTGTTTTTCAGACAGAAGGGCGATTTTTCAGCTCTTAAGCCTGACGAAGTAGCGTTGGTCGTCGTCATAGCAACGGTCTCGCTATGAATGGCTTGGCTTAAACACTTGTCTTGGATGATTTAGGCTACAACCAGTGTCTGTGTTTCTTAGTAGATGGCGCTAGGCGTAACGCGCGGCATGTTTCGCGTACGTGTAACTATAAGGGTTTCAAACGACCTGCGTGCAGGCTACGTAGACTCCTCACGTTTGCGTAAGTGAACCCTCTACGTACGTGAAACTAAAACACTCTAATAATAAAAAATTAATGAGGATTAGCTCAGCTAATCCAGGATATACGAAGCGAAAGATGTCGGCATTCCCTCTGTTCATTGGCGTTGACAATGTTCTAGACGGCGATGGCTTTGAGCAAAGGATGTGCGCATAACTGGCCCCCTGGATATACGAACCCCTCATTCGTGCTTTGATACATGTGGCGGTGGTGAGAGAGAGAGAGTTGTGCTCTGAATGCATTAGTGCTGACAGCGTTGTGGCTCACATGCGGCGCTGCAGCACTAGCTAGGCCGCAGCGTTCATTTAGTGATCCATCTCTCGCGATCAACCATTAACTGCATGCCACATCCCAGGGAGGCAGGGAGGGCGCGCTACCTATCGTGTGCGGAACGCAATGAAAGCAGGCTTTTACAGTTAGACACCAACGCCACGTACATGAAAGCGAGATTGACGGCTCCACTGACCCACGGAGCCGGTTGTGCGCCTTTCCTCTCGTGAAAATGAACGGCCTTTGCGAAGTTGTCAACGCCAATGAACTCTATGAACGCCGTCGGCTCACTTGTTTTGTTTGGTTTTTGAGGAAAGGAAACGGCACAGTAACCGTCTCACATATATCCGTGGACACCCCAACCGCGCCGCAAAAAAAGGGATAAAGAAGGGAGGGAAAGAAGAAAGAGAAAACTGAAAATTTAGTTATATTTAGAGGAAAGGAGCGGCGTTGCGCAGCGGCGGAGCACCTGTGGCTCGGTGCTACTGGTGGTGCATGCGCAGTAGTGCCTAGGGAGGGAGAGAGAGTGAGAAATATCCGCGGCGAGTCGCACGTTGTGACATCACGTGCCTCCTCGGAGCACCGCCATGACGAAAACGCAAGTTCGCGGCCAGGAAAGCTTTCGCTTTAAAATAAAAAAGACAGACACAAATATTTTAGCTTGCATGATAGCAATCCTGATGGCCTTCGTTCATTGCCAGGAGCTGAGCAATGCATCATTCCTTAGCGAAAACAATGCGAAGGTTTTTTTTACTGATATCTGATGAGCATTTGCTTTTATAGACAAAATACTCTTAGGAGATCCTTGATTGATGGTGCGAAAGCGTTAGCAGTCAAACGTTAATTGTAGCGATTGTGGCCCGTCTTGAGCCGGTGAGCAGGCCTGTGCACTTTCCTTTTCTTTCTTCCTGGCAACAATCTATCAAACGTTAGTTATATCCTAGGTTGCGCATTGAAGTTCATTATATCCGAGGTGGTACCCTTAATTCATTACATACGAGGTCAACGCACCTAGTTCTTTGCACCCGAGATACAGACAGAAAGATTCTATGTGTCCGACGTAGCATACCAAGGTTAGGCAATTGGAGGTTAACACAATGCAGTTAATTATATCTGATGCGGCAAAATATGGCTCTTTATATACGTGCTTAAACAAAGAAAGGTCGCTATATTGGAGGTGGCCCATTATAAGGCTCGTTATATCTGATTTCCTATCAAAGTTCGTATAGGTAATTCAGTAGCACACGTTGTTGGGCTAGTTGGTGCATTCTAGAAAATAAGCCAGTTAAAAGACGCACATAGGAAAACTGAGAAGGTAGGAGAGAGGCTCGGGAGAGGAGATAGGTCCAGCCCCTTTCCAATCTTCTCTGATTTTGCGTGTGCGTCTTTTGGCTGGTTTCTTTTCTGAAACATGTAGGCAGTATAATAAGTAGTTCGTTCCTAACCTGGTGGGAAGGTTGCCACCTGCTTACCGTAGAATGTGGGCCCCCCGCCACTCGGTATTGACAGCTGGCACTCGTCCTTTCTGCTTGGACTGACCTTTCGAATAATAACGTAATAATAAAAGCAAGTAAATTAGTTTTATTTGGAATTTCAATTGACTAGGGTTGATCTCAGTTTAGAGGGTGATGAACGCGGATTTCTTGCAATGAATCTCGAATATTAAGAAAACAAAAGAATTCTGAGCTTTAAGTAATAATATTTAGAGAGATCGAACGAGTTTAAAATGTGCGTTTTTGAGCTATATATGCTAACAATGACAGGAACAGCGCGGGCAGCGGAATAACTTCGAATGAAGTTAAGGATTAGTTTGAGGCCCATTGTGCAGGCGCAAATTTCTCACCTGACAGCCGGTTGTGTGTCTTCTAAAGCCTGTAATTTCTCTGTTACTCGGCGCGGTAAGTATATATAAGCGATAAGCGAATAGAGAGCTAATGGTATATTGTGCGGAACATACAGTTTATAAATGAGTTTTCTGATTCAGGTTATTATCGTTCTTTATTTTAGAATATTTCGTGGCTCTGGCGTTTAGTTCTAAAGGCACGCATTTTCGCTGTTGATCGCCAAAGCTAGAATTGATTTTTTTTTTCGAGGCTACTTGCATTCAAGTCAAAGCTGCACGGCTAAGGGGAGTTGCGAGTGCGCGCACTTACGAAAGAGTGAAAGCCTGTGGCAGAAAAAAATATGCAATTTTTAAATGAATGTCACTGTTTCTCAAGTCGCAAAGGCATTCAAGGTCGGCTGACACAAAAAGAAGAAAAGATTTCTTGCGTCAGCACTAAATTATCGTAAGAAAGTCTTGCCGACTGCACGAAGGAAGTTTTTCTTCATATTTTTGCGCTCGTTTTTACAAGTTCACTAGAGACAATGTCCCTTTACGTCATTGTTTGAACAAAGAATGTCGAAAGGGCAGTAAAATCTATCTACAGGCACCACCGGGTCGTTTTGTATATAAAGTCCCCTAATATGAGCATTGAGCCGACCGAGTTGTGCAGTGTAACAGCAGCACGATGAAGTCTCTGAGCCTCCCTGCGCTGCTCGCCAGCATTCTGGGTAAGTTAAAATAAGCCCTCAAAAACACATTTGATACTTCTTACGTCTAATGTGTTAACTTTTATGGGAACCATGCAAGCAAGTCCCAGGTTCGCTTTACAATCCTCTCTTTCTTATATGTACTAAAGCAGAAAACATTCCGGGCTCATTTGATAGTGTTAACTGCAGCCATCCGAAGCCTGAGTGAACTGAGTTGTTTCGCTGACTTTGCGCATCTTGCCGGCTCATCCCTTAACTAATTACGAAAATAAACTGCTGATGTTTCATTACACAAAAACTACCTCATCGTATGTGTAGTCTCTTTTGCAAACTTTGCAAAACATCTGGTAATGAATATTATTAAAAATATCCCGCAACTCCATTAAGCGGACCTTCTGACTTCAAAGATAGAAATAAATGAGGAATAACGCCCAGCGAACTAACAGGAAAAGTACTATGCCAACAATGTTCCTTTTCTTCAGTAATAATAATAATAATTGGTTTTGGGGGGAAAGGAAATGGCGCAGTATCTGTCTCATATATCGTTGGACACCTGAACCACGCCGTAAGGGAAGGGATAAAGGAGGGAGTGAAAGAGGAAAGGAAGAAGGAGGTGCCGTAGTGGAGGGCTCCGGAATAATTTCGACCACCTGGGGATCTTTAACGTGCACTGACATCGCACAGCACACGGGCGCCTTAGCGTTTTTCCTCCATAAAAACGCAGCCGCCGCGGTCGGGTTCGAACCCGGGAACTCCGGATCAGTAGTCGAGCGCCCTAACCACTGAGCCACCGCGGCGGGGCTCTTTTCTTCAGTAAAATTCAATATTTTTGTTCTTCCTTTTATTGCAGTGTCACATATATTAAGGAGCCTAAATTAAATTTTAACGGAAAGACGTGTGAAGACGACGACGTGGATTAACCGAAGATTAAAGAAGATGCAGAAGCATTCGGTGTATATAATTGGTTTTTTGGAAGAAAGGAAATGGCGCAGTATCTGTCTCATATATCGTTCGACACCTGAACCGCGCCGTTAGGGAAGGGATAGAGGGAGGGAGTGAACGAAGAAAGGAAAAAGGAGGTGCCGTAGTGGAGGGCTCCGGAATAGTTTCGACCATCTGGGGATCTTTAACGTGCACTGACATCGCACAGCACACTGGCGCCTTAGCGTTTTTCCTCCATAAAAACGCTGCCGCCGCGGTCGGGTTCGAACCCGGGAACTCCGGATCAGTAGTCGAGCGCCCTAACCACTGAGCCACCGCGGCATTCGGTGTGGTGGAGGGAGATGATTGGTGGAGAAGCATTCGGGGAGGTGGAGAGAGATGATTGGTGGAGAAGAGAAGACGACGACAAGGCTTACGTGGACTAACGCCAAGGTTATAAATTGGCGAGGGAGAGCGAGGCTCGGGAGGGAACTGCAGAGAAGCGGAGGCTCCGGTGGGTCAGGGACGCATCGGCTGGAAGAGAGCGACGCCGGCTACTGCTCCGGTGAGCTCGCGTTCTACGGCTTCGCATCGTGGACTTCCTGCCGTGCCTGAGCCTGTTCCGGGGAGTCAACGGAGGACGCTAGCACCTGCTACGGCCAGGGGTGTCTCCAATGCTGTTGCCACCCATCCGGCTGGTGCCCCCAACGCCAACATCGGCATCACCTCCACGGGCGCTTGGACCGGAAGCTTGTACTACGCAGCCAGCGACGCCGCGAGCGACGCCAGCCCAAGCACGTCGAACGCCACCTCGACGCCGGCTACTGGATCCATACAACGCCGCAGCCGCACCGAACCAACCGTGAGCACGAACGCCGACCACTAATAGTAGAACGCTAGTAGTAGACGCTGGTAGCAGTGTGCCGGGTCGTGTGTATTTATAGTCATTGTGTTTTGTGTTTTGTTAGTTTTGTGTTCTAGTGTGTGTGTCACGTAGGGTGTATTAAATGTGCGTTTGTGTGGGTACACCTGTCGCCTAGTCCATTCTTTCGGTCCGAGTGTTATTCGGGGAGATCCGTGACATTCAGTTTGTTATGGAATTAGAAGCTGAAAAACCCGAAGCTGTAAGTATGCTCTACGAACGGAAGACCTCTGCGAGCAATACACATCATAAAACATAACTCATACTGTACGGATGGTTGAGGCTCGCTACCAGCAGGTCCAGTATGAGAGCAAAGTTGTGCGCAGAGCAGAATAATGCACTGTGTAGGAGAATACGTATTGTTGCCAAAGTCACTCTCATTTGTACCGAGAAAAAAAGCGTTGCGACACTGAAACTGAGGGCCGCAACAGTCAGGAAAGAAATATTTAGTTATTGCTATTAAATGATAATATTGAGAGCACTCTGTGCTGTAGGTTATTTTCCTAGTGCCCCAAGCCTGAAAATGTTATATTGGTCTCTATTACAATATTTTTCTACATGACTAACCAATCTCTCCAGCAATCAGGCGAGCATAATTGTGTATCGCAGCCCCTTTATTAGGGACATAGACCTAAGGGCACAATATGGACAGCGGTAGATGTCAATAACATAATATTGCCTAATAAAAGCCCGCCATTGAAGCTGCATCCGTTTATTTTTATTACATGACTATACCCATGTAACAAAACCGCATGTTTAGATAGCACATACCGTATCGCTTTTTATATAACCCTCTCAAAAATTACAATTGGCACTTAATAGCGAAGAACGATAAAAATAAATAAGCGGTGTATACCATCCCCTTCAGGAACATCTAATACTTAACTTGCTGTGAGTTTCTCATAAATAAGGTATTTACGTTTGGGTTTTAATTATAACTATAATTCTCACAAGAAAACAGGCTGCGTTGCACATGTTATTATCACGTAACAGAAAAATGTCTGTCACAGACGTAAAAGGGGACTCCAGAACGTGAGGACTGAACTGGAAAAGCTTACTCAAGCCCTAGGGTTCCTCAAGAGACCGCTACCTCTCATCGCTCAACGCGGACCTCGCGCGGGTCCGACGCGCGACATAACATTACTGTGCTGGTGTCATAGCACCGCTTAAGAACCGCGTCATTTGCTGAATATTTACGAGCGACCTCAATACGCAGGGGGCCTTAGTATGAGGCTTTGTCAAAGGTTAATTTAAATATGAAAAAACATTTTTTTCGCGAAGGGATAAGAATGCATGCAGCACTTAAGAACCAATAAAGCAATATTGGGAGGCAGGGAACACAAAAGAAATGAACGTCCTCCTATACCAGTTTCACTTTTTCCTTTGCCATCGAAATGAATGTTTTATGGCTCCTTTGCTTTTTATCTATGTAAGCCTCATAGCTGACATCAACACGCACATTTTTCGAATTTTATTTTTTGCTGGCAATTTAGTCCGCTAGAGGAAGTAATTATCCAGTTCTTATGTACTGCTTTAATCTTACCCACATATAATGATGTGTCCTGCCACTAGTGGGTACGAAGCTCACTGACCATAAAGCCAGGGTTATGTCAATTCCTAAAAAAGAAACAGTGACTCCTTAAACGCAACCTTCCAGGCCAAGTCCTTTGAGAACATGTACTACGTCGGCTGCCAAAGAACATGAACCCAGAACTACAGTTGAAACAGATAATTAGACATTGTGTGTTCTGGTATTCTGAGTTCTTTTTCAAGACGAACTTAAGCTTGCGATAGCTCCAGGCGCTTGCCGTACGTACCTACGATCAGACTAGAAATTGAGCGCGCGCATATTGTTTATGATCGTCACACAATAACTGACATACATGTCTCGGAAAGAAGTCACTAATCATTTAGGTTTAACTTCTAGAAAAATTCTGCCCTGACTGGCATGTCTCAGAAAGAAGTCAATAATTTAGGTATTAATTTAAGAAAAATCTGCCCTTACTGGCCTACAAATGTGAGGCATCAACATGATATCAAAATTCCAGACGCTTAACTGATTTATTTCTTAAATTAGGAAACAAGTCACAATTGTGTCGTAATATCGGTCATAACCGGTTAAAATCAGGTTCAAAAAAGGCACACTGAATAAAGAATACCTCATTTTGCGTCAAATAACAGTTTAAAATTCTCTTCACTCGCCGCACTACTGTACGATGGAACCGATTCTTGACCAAGTGGTTAGAACGGATCGCTCAGTAATTTTCTACTTTCACGATACTCTTTGATGTTGTATTCCTTCTTAAATGCAGATAGTTATATTCACTTTATTCTGAGACCGTCCCCTGGATTTCATTATGTTCAAACGAATACATAGTTAAAATAACTGATAAAGCTTGTACATAAAACCTTTCTTAGACGGTTACGTGTAATGTTTTCGATGATGCGAGGGTAATATTGATACTTTTTCTCTAATAAAGAATTGTTATTCATTACTTCCTAACACAGATT
This sequence comes from Amblyomma americanum, assembly GCA_030143305.2. Lineage (NCBI taxonomy): Eukaryota > Metazoa > Arthropoda > Arachnida > Ixodida > Ixodidae > Amblyomma > Amblyomma americanum. Next base: position 78,075 of record JARKHS020009642.1, read on the forward strand.
GGAGCATGAGATTGTTTTGCACAGCTTCTTGTTCTCTTTTCTGAGTGATTTCAGCTGTTTTAATTCAATCTGCAGTAAAGGCAGTCTATGGCGGAGGCATCGGCAACAAGGGAGGTGACTTCGGCTCCGGCGGCATTGACGGAAACGTATTTTCTGGCAAAAGCGGATCATTTGGAGGGGGATTCGGAGTGGAAAGCAGTGGTATCTACGGATTTGAAAGCGGGTCTAGGGGTGGTAGTAATGGATACTTCGAGAGTTGCCCTGCTGTATTCAAGGCAACCTATGGTCGTCCGAATTTCATTTGGAGGTGAGCTTCCAGACCTGAAAGAAGCCAAGGTGGAAGCCCATTCTGGAGTCAATGCGGTAGTAGCCAAGGCTCATGGCAGTTTCTGGGAAGCCAGCGTACTCAAGGATCTTGAAGCGGAGTCTATGCAACGCAGGGGCAAGGAAGAAATGGTGGAAAAAGCGGACTAAGTGGAAAGGACAAAGTGTCAGGAGAACAAGGAAGTAGTGATAGTCAGAGCGGATTGAGGAGACAAGAAGGTTTCGGTGTACGGATTGGAGGACAAGACGTCAGCGGGGAATACGGAGGATCCAGAGGACGGCAAGGATCGAAAGGAGGCAGTTGACGACTGGGAGGATTTGTGTGGCTGCTGGGAGCTCAAGGCGGCATTAGAGGACAGGGAATATCAAATGAACTGTACGGAGGACACGGAAGCAGTAGTGCACAAGGAGGAATCAGTGTACAGATTCAGGACAGCTTGGCAGGGAAGGACAAGAACGATTTCGGTGGCAATGGGCAGGGCTCGAAGGCAGCGGTGATCACAGTGAACAGGGGGTGTATGGTGAGGGTTCAGAAAAGGGAGAAAATTAAGGATTCGGCCGACAGGAATCCAGGCACTATAGCCAAGGGGGACTGAGTGGAAATTCTGTACCTAGATTGATTGGTTCATTCTTGGGTCAAAATGGCCAGGATAGTCAAGTGGAGAGCTCTAGTGAGTTGGGTGGAAGTAGCGGCCAGGGCGAGCAAGGTAGTGTAAGTACGAGGCTAAGCAGACGCTTAAGAAGAATATACACTCTACTTGGCAGACATGGAGAAGGCAGCCAAAGCAGTAGCTTTTTCGGCGGCCGCCTGTTTAGCGCGAGTCAGGGTGGCATTCTTCGCAGGGCAATTAGGAGCTGCTTTTCCGGCTTTGGTGATAGACAACGGGAGGGATATGGTGAGGATTCAGAAGAGGGAGAAAATGCAGAATTTGGCGGACAAGAAAGTAGCCAGTGGAACCAAGGGGGACTATGTAGACATTCTGTACCTTGTCTGGCTGGTTCATTTGGTGCTTAAAATGGCCTGTATGGTCAAGTAGGTAGCTCTAGTGAGTTCGGTGAAAATATCCACCAGGGCGAACAAGGTAGTCTAAATGGGAGGCTAAGCGGCCGCCTAGGAAAAATATACAGTCTACTTGGCAGGCTTGGACAAGACGGCAGCCAGGAAATGAAGGAATAGGTTTTGGTTTCTATGGGCGCCGGACTCAAATTCTGATTTCCCGCCTTAGTCCACGCATCTCGCAAAGGAGATTAAGGAGTCTGCATAGGAGGTACCAAAAGCACGCACACAAAATCAGCTTTATCCAGTTCCTCCAGAAGTTGGGGCCGTTAGGTTTTGATAATTCATCACAAGACGGAAGCTATGGTTTGTACTGGACTTCTGTACCCCAGTACTGGACCTCCCGCCCGCAGTTCGTGAACTGGAACTCACAAGGTAGCCTTAGTAGTGGACAAGGAACTGGCTGTGGAGCAAGTTTCGGAAGCGGAACCGGTTTAGTGTCAAGCGACGGTTTCGGTGGAGTTTCAAGTTCCGGATTTGGCACAGGATCAAGTGGAGGCAATGATCACCGCTTTAGCTGTGGCGCAAGCAGTGGAAGTTGTAGTACAGGCTCCGAACAGCCGCAGAACTATTAATTTGAATCGAAGCGTTGCAGCAACAATCATTTTGTTACAATAAAGACGTGACATACAAATATTTGTTTCGCAATTATCACCATTCTCCTTTCCGTTGCACTAATTGCGACTAGCGTAAATAACGGGATCGCTTAACAGTGTACTGACTATCGTTCGGAAGTTAGCGGCCAACTAATATTAGGAAGAAGCATGTGATGTCTGCAGAATGCACGCCAACCAATGTGCTTTAAAACAAAACCGAAATCATATGGACGACTGCCAAAAGCTTCGGGGCCTGTACTGATATTTACGAAGCTACGCTTTCTTGAACGCGCAGTTTCTTCCGAAGGTCGGTGCATTTTGGTATTAGCCAGATGCTACCCTTGTTCCCTTGCAAGTGACCGAAAGTAGTAGTTTACTCACTGCAGATTTGCTTCCAAATCTTCAGCTATTCGAGCGCTCCATTCAACAGATTTTCACGAATTATATTTTTAGTATACTGCTTTCAGTATGCTCTGCTGTACTTCCGTGCGCAAGGAGCAGCTGAAAATACCCCTGGCGGCAATGTTGACAGGGCTTTCGGCCATATTGTCACGTTGTGGTGACGGCGGTATGGCGTGCAAGAAGACACCGAAAAGGGCTTCGAAGCAAAACTCTTTATGAGGCTGACTTCCGCCCAAAAAGAACTCGGCAGCAGCGTAGCAACAAGCGTGCTCGGCGGTCGTCGAACAGAATGCCTGTCGCTGCCAGCTGCACTCAGTTTAAGGCTGGTAGCAAACTTTACAGATATGCGCGCAAGGTTAGCGCAACATTCTGCAACAACGTAGAATCGTCTCCGCCTTGATGTCGTCAATTGAGGTAAAACTGGTAGCCTATTGCATCACAAACAAAGCGATAAAGCGGCGTGCCGGCAGCTTTGAAGAATTGGAAAATAAACGCTACAATATTCACGACATTACTCCGCTCTCAAAGAACCATCGAGCCGATGCTTTAAACCAAGTAAGGTGACTAGAAGCAAAAATTGGAGAGGACACTTGAACTCCACCTTAAGGGTGTGACGCGATAGCATAGTGGGTTAGGCTTTCTATTCTGAGCAGTTCGACATTCTTCAACCCCGTTGTTTCGAATTTCTTCATTTTTTATTTCAGTAATTAATCACTTACAATGGTTCCATTATCACACCACCGCATATCCCACACCAATCAATCATCAGGCACTAGAACCAAAAATTGCCCTGATACGATCTTTTTACGTAGCCACGATTATAGGTCGCCAGTTCAAATCCCAGCCGCAAGCTCGGCTCTAACTTAACAGTACGTTTATATCGGGAACATTCTGCGGCAAACGGTACGCATGACACAATTTCTTTAACGCAGCTCTTGATAATTTCCGACACGCGGTGCCGACTACACCGACGGGTTTTCGACCGAACGAGCTGTATAGGCTGTCGCGTAATAAAACGGACTGTACGCAATAAACACCGAGAGTGGAAACACAGCACCCTTAAGCGCGCATAACAGGGCTTTATGCGGACGACGAGGACAAGTTCTGGTCGTACGCGGCGTGTCTGGGAGGCACTCATGTTCACAGGGACAACATCATAGTCCAATTCACCCAGTCGACGAAGAACTTTTTACGGGCCTAAATAGCAGCGCCAAAGTTGTTCACTCCATGTGCGGCGGCAAATGGGCGTCCAAATCCAGACTTGGTCTCCTGGCTCGTATTCCGCGTTCAGTCTTCGTAGTTTGTAGCTTGTGGCGTCGATCCACGGCTGGTCTTTCATCCGTAATCGGCCAAGTTTTCGGGCTTCTTCTGTCCCTTGAATGTAGGTGGCGACATCGACGTTAACTTTTTCGGTAACGTTGGGCAGCATGACATCTAGCGTGATCGTGGCTTTCCTGCAATAGACGAGCCTAAATGGCGTCATCTGTGCGGTTTCCTCCGTTGAGGTGTTTGTTGTAAGCGAAGACGATGTAAGGCAGGATGACGTCCAAGATATCGTGTTCGGTATCGATACACATGGCTAGCTTGTCAGCGATGGTTTTGTTCAGGCGCTGAGTCAGTCCATTGATCTGCAGATGGTTTGCAGTTGTCCTCCGGTCACTTGTTTGGCTGTAGCGCAGGATGGCTTGCGTCAGTTCTATCGTTAACACTGTTCCTCTGTCTGTGACAAGAACATTGGGGGCAGGTGTCACAGAAGAATGGGTCCACGTAAAATTTGTCGACTTCTGCTGCTGTTCTAGTCAGTAGGACTGTTACCTCGGTGTTGCGGATCAGGCGGTCGGTCGGTATGATGTACCGCTTATTTCCAGACTCTGATTTTGGGAAAGGGCCAGCAGGTCGAAGCCTATATACTGCAAAGGCGTTGAGGGAGATTTTAGAAATCATGCCGGTCGGGTGGGAAAGGTCCTTCTTGTCGCTGACAACCTCGGCAGGTTTTCACAAAATGTACGACATCGGCTTAGAGTAGGGGCCAGTGATACTTGCCTTCAATGTGGCGGAGGGTGCGAAAAAACCCGAGGTATCGAACTGCGGCTTGTCGTGTGAAGCGTCTAACTCTTATTCGCGAAGACTGGCCGGCACCACAAGGAGGTAGGCGGATTTGTTCTCTGCGAAGTTCTTTTTCACGAGGACATCATTCTGTATACAGCACGAACATAATCCTCGCTTGAAAGAGGCTGAGGGTGCAGATACCTAGCCCTCCAAGTACTCGATGAGGCGTTTTAAGGGAGGTCTGAGCGTTTCTGCCGTTGAAAAGAGCTAGAGCTGATGTGTCCCAGGAAGGCTCCCTCATCGTCGTCCGGTGGCAGTTCATCTACAGGGACTCGTGATAGGCAGTCGGCGTCAGCGTTCCTGCGTCCGAACTTGTAAACGACGAACTTGTAAACGACGTGACTTTTGGAGTCACGGGCTCTATCGAGCAAGGCGGCCTTAGAAGTTTAAACTGGCAAGCCAGCAGAGTGCATAGTGATCGCTGACCACCTTTCTTGATGGAGGAAATTTGGAATTTGATTTTTGGGGAAAGGAAATGGCGCAGTATCTGTCTCACATTTCGGCGGACACCTGAACCGCGACGTAAAAAGGGATAAAGGAGAGACTGAGAGAAGAAAGGAAGAAATAGGTGCCGTAGTGGAGGGCACCACAATAATTTCAACCACCTGTGGATCTTTAACGCGCACTGACATCGCAAAGCATACGGGAACATTTGCGTTTCACCTCTATCGGAACGCGGCCGCCGCGGTCGGGTCCGAAACCTGGTACTCCGGATTAGTAGCCGAGTGGCGTAACCACTGAGCCAGCACGGCGTGTATTTCGATGGAGGCGAAACGCAAAAGGCGCCCATGTGCTGTGCGAGGTCAGTGCACGTTAAATATTCCCAGGTGGTCGAAATTATTCCGAAGCCCTCTCCTACGGCACATCTTTCTTCCTTTCTTCTTTCACTCCCTCCTTTTTCATTTCCCTTACAGCGCGGTTCGGGTGTCCACCGAGATAGCGAGACAGTTAAACCACCGCAAATTTTTTTATCCAGCTAAATGTCCGCTAGATCACTTGGTCAGACAGCAGCCACTCCGCGGCTGTGGAACCCCGGACCAGCGATGGCGAAGACTTGGCTCGACGGCACGACGAAGTCGCGTGATGTGTTGATATATGGCAGCGGCGTAGCAAGGACGTGCAAGGTCAAACGTGCGGCGACGGCCAAATTGCTGCGACTGAAGTAGTAAAAACTTTCGCGTTAAAAGATTCATAGTTTACTTTCAGCGGACAGACAACCATGCCCATCGTATGGGGATGACGTGGGTCGACTAATTCTTCGCAATTTTGCCCTCATCAAGGATACACTATTAATATGATTTGACTTACGTTCAATATGCAGGGCGTTTCACCTAAGAATTTTTCATAATTTTTGAAAATAGGCTTTTTGAATTAGAAGACCGCATTTTTAGGCATCGCATCATAAGCGGTCCCTTAGAGAAAAAAGCCTGCGCTGAAAATGCATTTGGAGCACATTGTAATAATTTCATATTAAATTTGCATGTTTTGTCCCTATGCTTAAAAAGCAATGCGAATGCTTTCTCAGTATGCTAGGAGTAATATTTTGAACGTTCTTACAAATGCGTCAAAAATACATTTTCTGTCTGCTTAGTATATTACACATTAAAAACATACTAAAATATACATTAAATACATTACAATAAAATACAAATCAATACATTAAAATATACAAAAATGTGCATTAAATACATTACATTAAAAATACACTAGATATACACAATTAATACTTTAAAAATATATTCACTTCGGCTTAAAAAAGGCGTACTAGTCGGATTCACCGGATAATACTGATCAATGTTGGCAAAAGCAGAAGTAATTGGCTATTAGCATGAGGAGACAGACGTGCGGGATATGAACGGGAATTATGTCGCCATACAGGAAATGCCGACGGAAATAGACGTCAGAAAACAGGAACTGCTCTGAGAAGCGCGATACTTAGCATGGCCTATGGATATCTTCCTAGAGAAGACACATTATCTTGCCCGGTGAGTAGCGCTGTGCGCAAAGACTGTGGGCCCCCAAATTGTCGCACAGGCGTCAGAGTGGTCGCATTCGAACCTGCGGTCTATCTGGAACCGAACTTTTTGTCATAACTTGCGTCAGGCATCGGTCAGGAGTCGTACTGTCAACTAACAAATACATGGGCGTCTATGGGAGCCGGTGGGCCTTGCCAGTCGGGTTCCTTTTCGCGGACATGTTAGGGTAAGTAGGCGCGCATGGCGGCCGGTATAATGATATCACGCTGCCCACACGTAATTTAAATAAGTGGTGAATGCCATTCTGCTAGAAATTGACATAAACGAATGGATGACAGAAAAGAGAGAGCTTTCACTGTACTCGGAAAGGTGATTTCGAGCGCTAGGTTGTTCCTGCCTTGAAGGGTGCTGCAGATATGCTGACGCGAAGTGCCAATTTGTTAGAATTGAAGTATACTATGCACGAAATAATTTCGTATTTACGAAGGTACAATTTAATTGCATTGCCAACATGCCATTTCCCGAAACGCGATTTCGAGCACTAACATTTCAATGGCCGCTTGAATTGTGCTTCAAACACGTTTACACGGACAGCTCATTCGTTAGAATTGAAGTATAATTAGGACGAATTAATGTCGTATTTGCGAAAGTACGCTTTAAATATATTGCCAATATGCAAAGGCCATTTCCCGAAACGCGATGTCGAGCACTAGATTGTTCTACGGGAGCTAAAAGTGCGCTTCAAATATGTTTAAAAGGACTGCCCGTTTGTCAAAATTGAAGTGTACTTCAGATGAATTAATTTCCTATTCACAAAAGAACCCTTTTAATACATTGACAACATGATAAAACCGCATACATATTTTTTCACTTGTTGGAAAGGTGCACGAAACATGCTCTATACTTCGAATGAACAAATTTCATATTTACGAAAGTACACTTTCAATACATTGACAATTTGCTATAACAGCATACTATTTTTTAGCATATTTGAAACGAGCTCGAAACATGCTTTAAGTTACGTATGCTCGAGACGAATTAATTTCATATTTACGAAAGTACACGTTTAATATATTGACAAGATGCTAAAACCGAATTCACATTTTTTCATGTATTTGAAACATGCTCGAAGAATGCTTTAAGTGATGCATTTTTGGCAAATTTTAAGAATATCTTTCGAATGCCAAGCATAAAACTTCAGGAACCTATTTCCGGCATATTTTAGTGCATTCATGAATACAAAATATGTTTAAAAGACATTACAAATTGTGGGGTTGAATGGGGAGATAAATGCGTTCTCCCCACTCAATCGCGGCTTACACGGCTCAAAGCCGCCCGGACCCCACCCCGTGATCGCGTACGCTACCGAGCGCACGCCAACCACGGCGGGCCCTGCTCAGAGGGAACAAATGAACGACACATTGGCTGACACAAACAGGCATTTATTGCTACAGCAACAATAACGCCGGCTAGCAACAAGGTATGCTAATGAATCAAGGTCGTCCGACTCACCAGCAAGGTTCCGAGCGAATGTTCGCCCGCGCTAGGGCAAGGGATATATACTCCGAAGACCGGACGGGACGAGTACGGGAGCCTGTCTCACCGTCGCTTCCTCACCTCGCCGGCGAAGAGCGGAGCAGCGAGCCACACGTCCGCTCGCGCCGACGATCCCAGCCGAAGCCCCCATGCGCCCTCTCCCGCGCGCGGGCTTTGGCAGTCTCGCACGCAGCGATTCTGGCGCCCTCTCTTGCCAGTTAATGTAACTGACAAGGGAATGCGCTCAGCCTCGAGGTGAGACTGCCGCTGCTAGGTGCCTCGCGGGAAAGCAAACTCAGGGGGCTGCAGGGCAGGTCCCCACAAAATATCCAGAAGTATATTGCAAACGTATTACATTTCGCTAAGGGCGTAGAACATCAGAAACAAGATAATACATGCTATCTAGCAAGATGGTTCACTAGTATTGAATAGTTTACTTTCTAACTACTATCGTTAGGCTCCTTAATTATTAAGAGGCATGTAGCCCGCCATAATATTCATATCAATTTTTTGAATTTCGAAAACGCGGTTACCCTCGGCGTTGTGGCCGAACGATTTCAGCCTATTTCGACGAGTTACGTGCACTGGAGGGATTGCTCTGCCTGCAAGCTTCCTCAAAGCACATGTATATTGCCGAGATGTAGCCAAAATTTGCTAGGACACAGCGCTGACGGTAACCGTCTTTAAAAATTTGTTAAACTAACATAAATATCACTTTTAGTGGGCTGCACGCTTCTCAATAATTAAGAAGCGTAACAGCAATAAATAAAAAGAAGTACACTCTTTTAACTCAAAAGCTTTTTTCTTGAAAAATTGTTTTAATTCATAGGCGATGCACCCTATATATTTAGTGGAGCGGTGAAATTTTATATCAGTTCAGTGCAGCGAGCGTTTGCAGTGGATTAGAAACATTATGCAAATAACCCGGTAATACGTGGACAGCGGAATATTTTAGTATCTCCAATTTTTATGTGGAGACTGAGGCTTTTATGATTTTATGGGTGCATTGAGGTTTAACGTCTCAATGCGACTCAGGCTATGAGGGAGGCCGTAATAGACGAATGCGGATAATTTCGACCACCTGGGGTTTTTAAACGTACACTGACATTGCACAATACACGGGTTTTTAGAATTTCGATCCATCGAAATGCGAACGCCGCGCCCGAGATCAAACCGGCGTCTTTCCGGTCAGCAACCGAGCACCACTGAGCCACCGCGATGTTTGATGGGGCTTTTATCTACTCGACGAGAGCTATTGTGGAGCCCGGGTGTTACTGAGCTCATTTCGACCCGTTCACTTCTGGTTTGTTCTGCTTCATTCTGCTTTCCAGGTTCACTTTCTAAGCCTGTTACTAAATCTCGTCGGCCTCGGCACCGTTCACGCTGCGTTGCACGTTGGCACTCGTTCGCATACTGAGCGGTGTTTTGCTTCGGTTGTTTTGTGTGGTATAATATTTCGGAATTGTGTTTTGCATGTGTGACTAAGAAATATGAGTGATGCTAAACCTGAGCGCATCGAAATACGCTTTGACGCGCCCACGGTTTCACTTCAAGCGCTCGTTTGTCCTATTGCGTCTGTACCATGTTCACGCCGGATTGCCTTCTATTCTAGAAACGGCTTGCAATGATTGATAATGAATTTAACTTAAGCTCTAAAAAATGACATTCATTGTTTTTTGATGAGATTAGCCAGGTGCTGTAAGGTGATTTATATGTCATCTCAAAGCTTTATCACAGTGATTTTAACGCTGAGACCGCGAGGTGTCAATTAACAGTAGCGTATTATCTTCTCGCTCTCGCGCGCCAACACCGTATGTCTATAAAAAACGTCGGCTCGCGCTCGTATTTACTCCACCGCGTAGAGGCTATGACATAGAGCAAGTTACATGGAATCAACTCTAAAGCATACTTAGTTCACTTTTTCGAATCAACAAAATCGATACAAGCAAATGAGACCATTCGGGCAGTGTGTTCTACGCTGGCTCATGAGTTTGATGGTGTACACGACAAGCTGAGATATGTAAAGCGTTGTCCGCCCTCACCACAGCCCAGCCGCACACATTATATAGCAGGTCAGTGCTTTAGTTATGGAAGTTATGTAAAAGAACTTCTTGCTGGGCGAGTTTGTGCATAGCTTTTTGGGATGGTGTTGCGCGAACGACAAGACGTACACAGGAAAAGTAGAAGACGACAGATAGTGCGCTCTATCGGTCGTCTTCTACTTTTCCTGTGTACGTCTTGTTGTTTGCGCAACGCCATCCCAAGGAAGTTATGGAAGTTAATTGTCGCTTTTATGTAGTAGACCACTTCACGGTACGGTGGCGTCTAATGCGCACCGCTGAGAACGTAGTGGCTTTCACCAGCTCGAAACCTGGCGTATCAACGAAGACGGATGGGTAACACACACGGATGGGAAAAAATGAACACACACGCGCACAGCGCTGATATGTTTTGACTTTCAGGTGTAGTAGGGTTCTGTGCGTGTGTTATACCTGTTCATCTCTCCTTTATGCTGTAATTATAGTGCAGCTATACGGTTTGAACAGGTAGCAGCCGGCCTGCTTGAAAAAATACCTGGTGTGTGTGTCGAGTTGCTGGTCTGATTTCATGCTTCGCTAAAACAGCATTGAAATTATTGTGAGCAGCGGGGTTACGCTGATGTTTCACTTCATAGCGGTTGAGAAAGAATTCAGTTATCCCTTTAATTGGTCTCTGCAAATGAATAAAGAAAAGATTTTACATGTTTCTAGACGGCATATAAAAGCAGTGAAAAGACTTGCGCCTTTTGTTTCAAAAATAAAGATCTGCCACATTTTCCCGCCTCTGATCTCGCAGCTAAATTATTTGCTAATAGCATCTGTGCAAAGCTGTATAATATAACATTCAGAAAAGTATGTGATCAGAAATTGCCTTCAAGTGACAGTATCATGGTGCCTAAAATTTACACTTGCAGCTTCTTATGTGCATGTAAAATACAGCGCACCACTGCTTATGATCGTCTCCGTAATTTTATTTCGTTTTGAGTAGTAAACAGTGCGAACGAACGAAAGGCAGCGAAGAAAAAAAACACACAGACGAGCGCCGTTCATCTCGTTCACTGTCTTCGTCTGTTCGCGCTCCTTTCTGCCCAAAGTGCACATAATCAAACAAGCCCAACTATCCGTTCTACTAATAGCGCAATTTAGTGCTTTTTTAACAGACAATCTAAACTAACTTTGCTGAATTATTGTGTGTAAGCTTTAAAGAATGCTAAATGCATTTTAAACACTTACGCTGTAATCAAACTGGGACATTTATTGTCATTTGAAGCAGTGAAATTGAATACATTCAATGTCGCTTGCGTGTTTCGGTGCTGCCAGGTAAAAAAAAAATAGTGCTGCTTTTAAATGATTGCTTTTGCATTCCCTGATGAAAAGCATAAGGAGCGTAGCGCATTAAAAATGGAAATACATTGCAATTGTAGTTAGGTGTTTCAATATTCCTGGTGCTTGGTGCTGTAACATAAAAACAACAACTGTATTTTCGAGCTAAGTTTCAGGAACCCATAACGATCCGAGTCATGTTAAGAGTCAAGTCAGCCGGAAAACCGATAAGTGTATAAAATATGCCAGTGGTACCCGAACGATGCGATAGCATATAGACGAAAGCCGTGTTTACAAACAAAGCGGGTGTTTTGCGGCAGGCGGATCCGATAGGAGGTGAAAAATAGGCTTAGCTGTTCTAGCAATGCATGAAACCAAAATATTTCACTACAGTTTTGTGATTTCGTAGCGCACCTATCAAGTCGTCCCTTCGTGAGGAACCACCAAGTTCATTCTAGAACAGGTTCTGAAAGTATCAAGTGTGATTTCGGAGGCGATGGATTTTTAAAACATCGTACTACGCGCGCGGTGGTGAGTCCCGGCGGTGGTACGGAGCGGGAGGGCGGCCGATTGAAACACAAGTAAACAAAAGTTTTCAAATATTTTTGTCGTTTCACAGAGTACCAGTGGAGGCGGGTATTTTTCAACACTTGGCGCGTGCTTTGAAGAAGTAGTGTGTGAGAAAATATGCTATGTAATTTCGAAGCTATCTTTTTAAAACGCAGCTACGAATGTGCGTAGCGGAGCGGACATACCCCCACAAGGCGCTATGTCCTCTGTTTGTTTCCATAAATCGGGCAAGCTTTTTTGGTAGTCTGTAATTTTTGCCGCGCACACTTTATTTCCTCGAGAGTACTGCCGTTCAAACGATAGCACGGTTTGCTTTTATGTCAGCCATCAAAAAGCGCGGTAAACGAACCTGGAGGGCACTCACTGTATCTAAGGAATAACATCGTGACTGCACACATGGTTGGCGCTGGCGGACGCCGCGGCCGGATGCGTCCGGTGTGTCATTTTCGGCGCCGTCCGCTACAGCTAGTGCGTGGTTCTGTTTCGTGCGCTTGCCGTGGCATTTGAGAACTACATTTTCAGGTAATGCCGACAGGCTATCCAGTTTGAAAAACTGTATCAGTGAGCAAATGCAGTGCGCACGGCAGGATGCCGGACTGCAGTTAAAAACCGATTTTACGAAGTGAAGAGCACCCACAGATTATTTCGTTAAATCGGAAATTCCTAAAATCTAAAAAGGCATTTTTCTGCTCTTCGAAACCTGAAATGTTTACGTAGCGGCACCCAAAAGCAATATTGCGGCATCGTATTTGCCAACGCGTAAGAAAAGTCCGGAAGCGCCGCCGACTGACGAATAGTTTGTTCTGCACAGTCGCAAACTCTAAAAAAGGAGGTGTAAAAAGGGGGTAAGAAAGGGGTAACTTCGAATTTTACCCCTTCTAGGCAGGCATGGAATAACTTTGCACCCTTGAAATACGTGCTGCGAAACGTTTAGTCTGTTTCGTGAAAGTTGCACCTGTTTTTATCCCTTTTTGTCAGTGTTGAGAACTGTGTTTCTGTTTTTTATGCCAAATATGGCGGAAAAAATGCTTCCTGGGATTTCTCTTTCTCCTAGAGGGCACTTTGGGGTTAGTGACTGAAATGTTGGAGGCGAAAGCAATAGTGCGGCATTGTTTGCACTTGCGCAGTATCTCCATGCTAGCGGGTTCTTTTTACTGAAAAGCGCAGTTTTCTTTTCTCTTAAGTAAACTTTGAAGCGCGGCAGTTCTAGTTGATCAAAAGACATTTTTTTTCTATGTTGAAGTTAGAGCAAGATGTCTTATAAGAAGAAAAAGCTTTGTATAAAAGCTTTGCTGTTTTTTATCCTCCGATAGTTGCTGATCATAACTTACCACTCTAATTGTAATTTTCCCTTTAGCAACAAAACTGAAAACAATAACAAAGACGAATCTTTTTTTATGGTGCAATGCTCAAAGAGGCAGCCAGAAGAAATACATGTATATGAGGTCAGGATTGATTTCCGCAACCTTCGTTTTTTAAACTTGCATGGATCAAGGTTTTTGTAATTCTTCATTTCTCAAATACGAGGTAGCACATTGTTTTACTTATAGCTTTAAGATGGTGCCGTGACCAACGTTGTTCGTAAAGCACGTCGGATGAGGGCAGTTGCATGAAAGCGCCCTTGAAGCAAGTTGATCTTAAGCGGTGAGCACCCTCAGCGATGTAAAGCGCTGTACCCTCGTGGTAGTGCGCGGGACGCGTTTATACTCCGACGTAATCGCGCGCGGCACGGCGACGTCACGCTGGCCACAGCGAAACCCTATACACTCCAACGGCGTTTGACCGCCGACGCGTTCGGCGGGTTCGGCGCACCTCGACCACACCAGCGGCAATTTGGAGTGTGTTTCGATTTCGCTCCGAGCGCGTCAGCCTCCGCCGGCCCGGCCAGACCCACCGTTTATAAAGCTTTTTAATCTATAAACGATGGCCAGACCCGTTCCGCCTCTCGTGGAGGCGGCATTTTCCCGTTATCAGAAAATGATGGGAACCGTCTGGAGTTCAGCTTTGCAGAGATTAAGGTGAATACCCCTCTTCATTTCTGAAAAGTTACAATGGAAGGCGACTGACTCATCTCTCTTCACACTACCCCGGTTCTGTGTAGAGCAGGAAGTGAAAACCAGTTTGTGAACGAGGGTGTCTGTTGGAAAGCAACTTCTTTTCAGTCAGTTTTCCTGGAATTTTGAAAGTTGAAACCGAAAATTCTTCTTCACGTGAATACAGCCTTTTAATTTCCAGCTCTGCCAACAGATGGAATGTGAGTCAATCGCCTTCCATTTTATTTTTTTCATAAAAGGAGAGAGAGTGACTGCCCTTAATCTCAGTGAACCTGAAGCCCCACAGGTTACCACCAACTTTCGAGGTCGAGTGTAAAGGGTGGTTCACATGCAAGCGATTCGGCGAATAGAGCGAACAGCGGCGTGATAATAATAATAATATTAATTGGTTTTTGGGGAAAGGAAATGGCGCAGCATTTGTCTCATATATCTTTGGACACCTGAACCGCGCCGTAAGGGAAGGGATAAAGGAGGGAGTGAAAGAAGAAAGGAAGAATAGGTGCCGTAGTGGAGGGCTCCGGAATAATTTCGGCCACCTGGGGATCTTTAACGTGCACTGACATCGCACAGCACACGGGCGCCTTAGCGTTTTTCCTCCATAAAAACGCAGCCGCCGCGGTCGGGTTCGAACCCGGGAACTCCGGATCAGTAGTCGAGCGCCCTAACCACTGAGCCACCGCGGCGGGGTGCGGCGTGGTGCTGCGAAGCATTTCGCGAGCTTTCGGTTCACATTCGTCGCCATTGCGCGTTTCCCACCGCTACAGTGGCTAGAATTCTAGCCAGAGCACAACTACAGTGAACTAGACGTAACTGTTGTACAACCGCTGCGAAAACCAATGTTCCTGGCAAAAGATATGCGCTTGCAACCGGTTTTGGTGCCCTGCAAACACAAACAAGCGTAATATATCAGCAAAATTTTGTCGTTTATTTTCATTGTTTATTTGAATAAATATAATTGCGTTTTAAGCATTCAACACCACTTTATATAATTTCTTTTTTTAAACAAAATTTTGTACGTGCGGCGTACAAACACAAACACTGGTCTATGCGCATGCTTTCTTGCACGATGCCTTTACTGGTCACGTGGCAACGCCGAGCCGTCATTGGTTGAGATGCGGTGCTGCCACGTCGCCGCCGCGAAAATTTCCAACTTGCCCGAACCTCGCCGCTCCAGCCGCTGGAGCTTCCTTCGCCACTTGTGAGAGGGTGTATGCGCCGCGGCGGCGGGATTCGCGAGCGGTTCGCTTACATGTGAAAAGGGCAGTTACCGAAGGGTACTCTCTTGCACCGTTGTACCTGCTTCGACCTGCTCCTCGCGTTCGTAGCCATGGTTTGCACACAAAAGAAGAGAGAGCGAGTATTTATTGTGGATAAGCTAGAGACCAGTGCTGGTACAGGAACGGAACTTGTCGCCCTATAGAGTCAGTGGAAATTTTGGATTCACTGTAATATTTGGCTACTCATTGTGTCATTTCAACAACTCCCCTGTCATACAGATAAAAAAGCATCTTCCCTCTTCCTTTTCGAACAAGAATGCGGAAATGTGAACAAGCGTTTTCGTTTGAAAAATATGTGCTATATTGCAGAGGGTGTTACTATAAATTCGGCAAGTTGTCAACTGACCACTTGCAGATACCAGTAAATCAGCTTTTCCAGAAAGCTTGTTTTTCAACTAAAAGGTCCCGAACCCAAACGACACACTCACATTCTTCTTGAGAAGGAAACCTCCGGATGGTCGCGCGCTGTCTGCAGTTGAGGCTAGGCAGGGAGAGGAAAATGCCTTCGTCGCCATTCCGTGGTTTGCGGGTTGTTCATTGTTCGGGCTACATGTGCAGAGGGGTGAATGGAGGAAGTTAGAGGGCCGGAAGTTAAAGCGCAAGCGCGATGAATTTTAGCGCCAGGTACAAAAAGCAGTCCAGCCAGCAATATGGCGGTACGTGGAAACGTGTATAGCAAGAAGGAAAAGAGAAAGAAGGGCTTTAGGAGGAGAGAAAAATCATGAATGAAAAGTGCACCCTTCCTTGCCTCTTAAAAACACCGCTCCTATTGCTGACATGCTTACTTAGAATTTCTTGGAATGCAGCCCTTTTGAAATGTGCTGCTTTTATGGAAGCTCCTTTCCCGATCTTTTCACACTGCACTCATCTCCGGGGGGTAACAGACGAGTTTGTACCTGCTTAGTGGCTTTGTCCTGTGTCTCGCTGCATGTTTCATTAGCTTCCAGTTCCTACAACCCTATTATTCTTCACAATACAGTTTTCACCAACGCCCTAGCGGCCGCCACCTCTGGGGCTAGATTACGGCGTTGAAAGGCAATACGTTTTCCGTAATCCGCTTATCGCCAACGTTTTTCCGCGTACGCAGCTGAAGGTAGCCTGTGCGACCAAAAATGACTCCCGTGATGTCATGGCTTCTTAGAAAAAAAAATCAGGCATTTTTTTTCTCGTGTAATTGACTGCTTTCCGTCTTGTTAACACCTGTAGTCTTAACGATTATTTCTACTAATATTGAAGCATATTTTCTTGCTTTTCATAATCTCGTCCTAGCTGATGTCAGTGGAAACCACTTTACAAGGAACTACATCACGAGAGCGTCCCCAACACATTGAATCGCTGTTCAAGCGTATCAAAACGTAGTTCAACAAAGCTGGCCCTCGTTGCAGAAACTGCTTTATTTTTATAAAAGTGGTGAACACGAATTAATAGTAGATCGTAGATCGACGCGGCACAATTTGTTTCGTTGCTGTCCATCGCGTTTGCGAGATGCCTTCAGAGCGATGGATTCGGATAACGGCAGGAGACAGAGTTCAATGGTGATATTGAGTAGCCTCCGATTTGCTGAGGACATAACTCAGGGTCTAGGGAGGAATGGGCCATGGTGTAACGCCAGTATAAGCACTGAGCACAGAAGGTTCGGAGCAAATCTAGATGAGAATAAAAGTTATTATCAACTGGCCGGGAATCGCAAAATAGTTGCACGGCCGCAGGTCCGGACCACAGGCATGAAATCGCTAGGAGAATATGAATGAGGGAGCTGGAGAGCACTGACAGGCACTCTAAGGTTATGTCCAGACCTGAAACAAATCTTGTCACACATCGATCGAAAACTTCAACGTTAACGAAAAGGCTTCAAATTGAAATATGGAAAACAAAGATGTCCATTTGAGTGTTTTAAATAACGCGGCAATCTGGACACCTTTACCAGACATACAGTATCCGCTATGTATACTTTCAGGTTCTGCACAATGGCATGCAGCTGGTTAGAACAACCACGCATTTTTTTTTTATCACAGCTGCGTCAAACCTTCACTCTGAGAACGCTTTGTGGTTCGTCACACGTGATATTGGTGCACTCTTCTGAAGCAAGGCAGCCGGAATCGAGACGGGCTCTCTAGGCACCGTTATATCACGTTCAAACACGCACGGACCGTTTCCAGTAATGGCAGTGTTATTACGTGCAAGCCCGCGGGTGCGTTTTTTAACTGAATAAAATTTCGGGCTGATGTCTTTGTATTTAAAACAGCGTTTTAAACACCAGTTCTCGAATCCCCACATGCATTTTCCCAGCTGAAGCACAAGCCATGAAATAACATGGAATCAATTTTAGCGCAGCAGCACCTCTCCCAACTTCGGCACACGCAACCAGCTTCCAGGCGCCCTCTGCAATATGCTGGGCGATAACTAATTTCACATAAAAATATATCGGAAACCTTTTTTAGCAACGATGAGCCAGACCGTCGCGTAGTACTATTTTAAATCATATATTTCAGGGTACTTAAAAATGAGCACTTTTCTACACGTATATTTATTTATTTATTTATTTATTTATTTATTCATACTGTTAACCCTCTGCATGAGGGTCATTACAGGGAGGGAAACATATATAGACACAAGTGCAATTCTCTTCGCTAAAAAAAAAAGAAACACTCAAATGCACAGAATTACAGATTTGCACAGCAATCTTCCAGGAACGCGTTCACACCTATAACAAATTTTTCTACATCTGTTTGGTCCACAACGTCACTTGGTAGTTGATTCCAAATTTCTACAGCATCGGGAAAAAAGGAGTAGCGATAGGCATCAGTACGTGTAATAATAGGTTGTAATACCTTACTGTGATTTTTCCGAGGGCAACGCTTCAGGGGAGGTGTAACATAGTGATGTTTATTAACTTTGACTTTATCATTCATTATCAGAAAAAAAAGTTTCAATTTCTGCTTTGTTCTTCTTACTTCTAGTGATTCTAACTGACACTCTTTTAGCATTGCTGTGACTGAATCAGTGCGGCGGTATTTAGAGCATATAAAACGTGCTGACATCCTTTGCAATCTTTCCAGTTGCCGTTTTAAACCCTTTTGATGAGGACTCCACACTGCACTTGCGTACTCTATGATTGGCCGCACGAACGTCTTGTACGCAATCAATTTAATTTCTCTAGTCGCATTCGGCAACTTCCTCCTCAGGAAACAGATCTTCTGGTAGGCTTTTAAATAGACATTTTCAATATGGGTGCGCCAGTCAAGATTATTTGTTAATGTCACTCCCAAGTACTTGAGACACTTTACTTGATCTAAGGAATTTTCACCGATATTGTATCGAAACATCATAACATTCTGCTTCCTTGTTACTTGCATGTAATTAGATTTTTTGTAGTTTATTTCCATACCCCATTTCAGGCACCACGAGTTTAACGACTGAAGACACCTATTTATGTTCATCTGATCTGCCGGGGAAGCCACAGGAGAGTAAATCAAACAATCATCGGCAAAAAGTTTCATTCTGACAGGCGATTCGACGATAGCAGAAATATCATTTATATACAATAAAAACAAAAGCGGACCTAAAACGGAGCCCTGTGGCACCCCCGACAGAACTTCACGCCTATCCGATACTGCACTTTCTATTTTGACGACTTGACAGCGGTTACTTAGATAGGCCTGAATCCACAGTACTATATTTTCAGCGATTCCTAATCTGCGTAGTTTAAAAAGAAGCTATATAGTACGCTATATATAGAGTATATATAGTACGCTATATATAGTACGCTATATATAGAAGCTATATAGTACGCAGCTACATAGTATAATGTCCGAAAATGACAATATTTAGGCCATTTCTCTGGCGCTGCTATCTTTATTGGCCGGAGCACGCTGTGAACATCGTAGGTTAATGGTGCAAAGGTGAAGCTGTAAATAGCGCAGTATGGTAGTTTTCTCGTAGTGGAGCGTTAAAGCCAGTTCCGACCGTGGCTTTGCGGCGCCAGTAAATTCCGGAAGTATACCTTGGACATCGTTTCATCGAATCACATATATATCATAGAATTCGGAAATCGAACCGAACTTCATTTACTGAAACGATCGCAACTACACCAAATAAATATATTTGCTACTTTTGTCACAAAACACAGAACGGTGGCAGATAGCCTAAGCCATGTTAGATTATTCAAGCTTATGGCAGGCTAATATGCGAAATAAACCGAAAATCTAACTTAAGTTAGACTCGAGCTAGTTAGAAAGGACTTAGAAGCTAGCTAGCTGCCACGCAGTTACACTCGCCCACGTGATCAGTGCATATAAGCGTTGCGTTATTTGCTTTAGAACCTCGGGCCCCTTATGGCTCTGCAATTGAACTGCAGTGGTTGTAATTGCGTTTTACCTGTGTTTCTCGTTTTCTGGTCCATGTTCCTTTTGTGGATGTTCAGTCGGGGACAAAAGTCTGGAGACCACATGTTGCTCAAACGAAGCCAATAGCTCTGCTATTAACCGGCGGCTGGAGACCACACTTGTGGAGGTGAATGTCAAAATTTTGTTCTTTCATCTCCACAAATAAATAAGTGCGGTCTCCAGCCGCTGGCTAATAATAGAACTATCGGCTTCGTTTCAGGAACACGTGGTCTACAGACTATTGTCCCCGGCTGTATGTTCTGTACATATGTGTTTCGAGGGCGGGGGGGTGGGGTGGGGGTGAGTATGCATGCGTTTTGCAATAAGAATAAAATTGTCGCTTAAATTTTGTTTCACTGTAATTCCTCATATGACATCGAGCCGGCGCTTTCCTAGAAGTAGTACCGAGCCACCAGTGTCGCTCAATTATTCAAAAACAACATAAGCAGCGCACCGTTGCACAGAGGCGAAGTTTGAAGCAAATAAAGGTAGGAGTCGGAGGAAGAGTGATTAACTAATAGAGGAAGTAAGCCCATCGCAGCGGCGAAACGCTAGGACTGAAATGGCCCGCTTTCAGCACCGAGATGAAGAGAATTATGGAGACTGCGATTTTCTGAAGAAAACGGAAATACAAAATGAGCGCTAGAAGCTCTAGAAACCAGTTATGGGAGCCCTCCTGTCCATGATTATTTTGTTGTGCTCATTAAAAAAATTATTTCGGGCTATTTTCGTGATACATGTCATTTTCACATTTGGCTACATTTCGGCGACTTTTTCTCTCTCTTTGGCGTTTAGCGCTAGGACCCATTTGACAGCTCTGCTTGAGGCGCATCCACATGCTTAGCCACGTGCGCCTCGGGCTGAAAATTCTCTCGGGACTATGCCACTGCCTGTGTCACAAAACAAACGCGGACTCCCTATTCTTGCCCTGTTGGTGTTGCGCAACGGAAGTGCGACCTTTTCTTTCGGAGCAACCTCGGTGCCAGTATTTGGGTTCTGAAGGGGGCTTGCAAGCAAGAGTTTTTTTCTTTTTGAGGCACACACACAGCACACACACACTGACCCTTAACACCACCCCCCCCCCCAAAAAAAAAACGAGACCGGAGCTGCTTGAGTCTCTTCGAAACACGTAAGCATGGTTTAGGCAGCCACGTGGTTTGAGTAATGCTGCGTTTACATGAAAAATACTATTCAGCCGAAACATGTGAAGAAAACAAGTAGTGACTCGTTTATACGACCCCCGTTGATATGGACGACTCCAATTAGGGACAATTTAAAAAAGCTAGCCGTCGCGGCAAAAAAAGTCATGACATCTGACGCGAAGGCAGCCAAGGGCCTGTGCTCAGTTGCTGGCGGAATTTACTAATCACACACACAAAATCACACACACAAAATAAGTAGGCATATTTGCCGCCGTTCCTTTCTGCCCCTGTGCAAAGACTGCGGGGAGGGAGCACCGACGTGCCGACATTGCCTTGAAAACAACCCGGCATGCCGGCCCGAACAGCGTTTCCTTCTCCTCTCTTTTTCTTTCGCCACGTGCGCGCGGACTGCTGCGGGCACTGCTAGAAAAAAAAGGAAGAAAATAAAAAAAATTTCTCGTTACGTGACCGAAGGAGCTGGATTTTGGCGGCATTGGAAGCCGAAGCCGTAGCCGAAGGCAATCTTTGCCGGCGGCATGCGGTAGCCGCGGTACGTTAGGATGTTGGGCACAATTTTCCTTCATGTCAGGCACAATTCGGCGTTTGCACGGACGTTTGTCTGCTGCCTGTAGCTGCTTCGAGTGCTATCGTGTCTTTTTCCACTGTTCCCTCTGTTGCGAACGTGTTCAGTTCAGGATGCTTGCTACGAAGACGGATTTGGGTTGCAACGACTTGGCGTGTGCGACTTCGGGAGGCCACCAGCGAGAGCGGATCGAGCACGCGAGAAGAGTGGAGAGTTGCTTCCATCTTGACTTTGCGTCGATACATGTAAGTCATCAAGCAGTGCATGCACAAGTGTAGGAAGTTGGGCTTATTGACGTGAGTTCGTCTTGAAAACAGCGCTTAAGATGGACAACACGAGCGCCTCCGACTTTCTCGTCCCGTTCAGCAAGGTGGAAATTTGGGCGAGTTGGTAAGTATTCATCATTTTAGCTCACAGCGCAACAAGAACGGGACACGGGGCTAAAGACAAACACAAACAAGCGCTGACTATCAACAGTTTTTTTTTTATTGAACGAAATGCGTATAAAGCCGCCGCGGTGGCTGAGTGGTTATGGCGCTCGGCAGCTGGCCCGAAAGACACGGGTTCGATCCCGGCCGCGGCGGTCGAATTTCGATGGAGGCGAAATTCTAGATGCCCGTGTACTGTGCGATGTCAGTGCCCGTTAAAGAACCCCAGGTGGTCGAAATTCCCGGATGCCTTCACTACGGCGTCTCTCATAGCCTGAGTCGCTTTGGGACGTTAAACCCCCATAAACCAAACCATGAAATGCGTATATATACAGACAATGACAATATATACAGACAATGACAATATATACAGACAATGACAAGACAAGAAAAGTTATCTGGAAGGCGCGTGGGAGGTCTGATAACTCAATTCTCTCTCTGATAATGTATATATGTGCGCCTTTTGTTCAATAAAAAACCAGTGAATAGTCAGCGCTTGTTTGCGTTTGTCTTTCGTCTCGTGCCCCGTTCTTGTTGCGCTGCGAGCAAAAATGAATATTTCTCGTCCCGTCTTTCCCGCAGTTATCAAGACGAAGCTGGGTGATTCCACGCAAGATCAAACTGCCTAAATATTTCATATTTTAAGTTTTCTTCGTTCAGTAGGCCAACAGTGAATTTCGTTTTGTGAAAGTGCTAATATTTCAGAAGAAAAAAATTATAAACGACGCCGTCGCAGAGGCAGCGTTTTCAACCACAGCTCATTTTCGCAAATTTGTTATCACGTAAAAATCTAGATGTGAAAGCCATGGTGGATATATTTCTCGTGCTAAATGTACAGGTGAGAAGAAATATGTCAGGCTTATTTCCGCATTTCTGAGGAAGTTTTTTGCTGGAAAATATTTTAAAACGAGACCTCTCAAAACGAGACTATTTTCATGAATTTTTTTCGTCACAAATGTTAAGCATGTTTCCTTCAAATTTGTACAATAGATAAACATTGAGGTGCTAAAAGGGTTACCGGCTTTCATTGTTGTTATATTATAGGTAAGTGCAAGAAATATTGCCCGAAATTTGGCATTTCTGAACATAGTAGTGTTTTTCAAAAAATGCTTTCAACAGAAAACTGCATCCCCAATTTTTCTTAAAACTCTGGAAACAAGTCTCGAGAAGGAGGTGAAAAAAATGTATGAAAGAATATGTTGCATCATTTTGTTTCTGACAATGTTATCCTGGCTCAAACTTGTAATTTTTTAGCGTCAGCAGGAGCGCCTAAATAAGGGGATGGAAGCTGCAAACATGACCTTTGCTGCTCTAAATTTTCTCCAGATCCCAACACTGAGACCTTTTCCATCAAGAGAGAGCATACATAATACTTTTTGAGGACAGACACTGATCTGTGATGTAAGAAGGATTCGGTAGTGTCATTATGACCGGGTGCAGGTAACAACTTGGAGTGCGGCCCATAGGAATGCATCTAAAGAAGTTTTGTATGTAATTCTATTGCAGCGCAGTGCACCTATGAAGCTGTGTGTGTCCCCAGGCCCTCACTTTGTCGTTTGAGTGCAGGAATACTGTGGCTAATTTTCTTTTCTAATTTGCGTTTGATTTAAAAATACATCTTGGTTTCTTTTTAGCCGTTGTTAATTTATTTGGATTGGTTATGCTGCTATGTCCTAGATTGGTGATAGCTATGCTGCAGTAGGCATTCGTTCAACTTATGTACAATTTTATTTAAGCTTTTGCTTATCACAGAGCCTCCAAAATGCCTGTGGTAAAATCTATGGTACAGAATGTGGATTTGTAAAGTACCTCTGGCAAGCACATATTGGGATGTTTTTTAAAAAAAACATTGACTTTGAAATGATGCTCTTTACTTCCGCGTTCATTTCTACTGTTTAGTTGGCTTTTTTTTAATGAAAGACAACATTATAGGGGCACTGCTCAGTCAGAACACTTGTTTACCTGCACTCAGCGATAGCGGTGCTACTGAATTCTGTTTGTTACACATCGTTGTCAATCAAATAAAAGTATTAGGTACGCTCTCTCTTGATGGAAAATGTCTGTCTTTGGATATGGGGAAAATGTAGAGCAGCGAAGAGCGTTTGCTGCTTCCGCCCCCTCATTTAGGCGCTCTGGGTGATGCTCAAAAAACTTCAATTTTGAGCTTGGATAACATTGTTGGAAACAAAATAAAACAACACGTTCTTTCATACACTTTTTCCCCTATAGAGACTTGTTTCATTAGTTTTAAGAAAAATTAGAGGTGGGGCGTTTTTTCCTTTGATTTTTGAAAAACACTACTGTATTCAAAAATGCCAGATTTACGGCAACACTTCTTGCACTTCCCAATTTTATGTAACAATAAAAGGTGGTGTACTTTTTTAGCACCTCAATGGCTATAAATTGTGCAAATTCGAAATATACTTGTTATATATTTGTGGAGAAAAAAATGAAAATAACGTCGTTTCAGACTTGTGTCATTTTCGAAATTTTTTCCAGCAAGCGACAACTTCATCAAAATGGCGGAAATTAGCCCACAAATTCCTTCTCACCTGCACATTTAGCACGAATATTATACACATCATGCTGTCCTATCTAGATACTTACATCATGGCAAATTAACGAAATTGAGCTCTGCGTGAAAATGCTGCCTCGGCCTTGATATCGTTTATAAATTTTTTCTCCTCAAATATTACCATTTTCACAACACAAAATTCACAGTTCGCCTACTGAAACATGTGCGCATATTAAGTAAAATAATTGAGAAAATTAAAAACAACATATTTAGGCAGTTTGATCTCTCATGGAATCACCCAGCTGTCAGAAGCGATAAGATGTGCGTCTAAAGTTATAAATATATGACCCTTACAGCGCAGTTATTAAGCATCGACTGTACTCGCTGCCATAACCTGGAACCAAGAAAGCGTGAGTACTGCCTCTCATGTTTATTTGGCATCATGTACACTTGCAATCAGCCAGGTTTTTTTGTGAAGTTAAAAGTTTGTTCTTTGTTTTGTACGGTTAGCTTTACTAGCGGAAACATTTTTCTTTTATTTGAACCTTATGGTTTATGCTGCATGGGGCTTGACGTTCCAAAGTAACTCGGGCTATGAGGGACACCGTAGTAGAAGGCTCTGGAAATTTCGACCACCTCGGGTTCTTTAACGTGCACGGACATCACACAGTACACACACGCACCATTCAGCACTGAGTGCATATATATTTTTAAAAGTCTGTAAAACTAAATTCTGAACACTCTGCATATTACAATTTATGCCTGATGATGCAGACAGTCTGTCTTTCCAAATGTGGGGCATTAGGTAAATTTAGCATCTTTTGCTGCTAAAGCAGTGCTAGCAACACTCCTCCCCCCGCGGCAATTTTTTGTTGTGTATGCTGCCTCAGCATGTAGTAAAAACATTCCTTAGAGTCAAAGCATGTAAGTGATCATCGAGGGTAAATGCAACTGCTTTCGCTTAATTGTTGAATCAGATGTCTGATTATACCATAATTTTTAACATGCAGTTCATTTTAAATGCAGTGCTCTACACGTGTTATGCCCAAGAAATCAAGGAAATAAAGAAAGGGCTGAATTCTGGTTTAATAAAAGTGCACTAAGCAGTGTTTTACACTGGCTAAATTTAAGCTATGCATCTTCACGACTTTGGGTGCTAGCGTGGCTTATGCTTTTCGTAAAAAAATACAAGCGTGCTGTGGCATTCAATGCTGCAACCCCAGCTACAACTTGCTCGCAGTGTTCTTGGCATCCAGGCTCTATCTTCTACTCTCTTTTAATGTGGCCCAGGATATGAAGTACACTGTTAGAACGCATTTCGAACAGGCAAAAGCATCCATTAAATACTATTCCCTATCAGCGCTCTGTGATGCCTAGTGGGCTCAGCTGCTGCGCTGTAGTATGAAAGAGAGCAGCAGCGTTTCTGGTGGCTTTCCAGAGCGTAACAGGCTGCCGGAAAGGTAGATGCTCCCTCCCGCTGGTGCCACTGTCATATGTTCTAGTTAACTATAATGATGTCATTCTAACTGTTACAATGTTTCCTGTGAAATAAAATGCTGTGGCTTCCTAGACAGTACTTCTGTGCAGTAAATTTATATGAACAGGCCTATTTGCATTAAATTGTTACATATTTATGGTGATAAAAAGATGGTATGCATTTTTCAGAGGATGACCTACATCATCGTGTTCATATTTAATGCAGGTTGCCAGCAGCTGGTTTTGCTGCTCGCCCTACAACCAGTGCCACTTCCACCACTGGTCCACGCCCTGCCCTTTTTGCGTTTGAAAAGCTGTGAAAGCTGGGATTTCTTCAGTGAGTGCATCATTTAGAACTTCCTTATAGATTTATGAACATATAAGATGTCATTAACACATTTAGTACTTTGCTTTTGAATTGAGCAATGTTCGGATGTTTGTATGTGAAGACTTCAGCTTGCCGATTTATTATAGAAGATGCCTTTTGTGAAATGCTCATTGGACTACACAGCCCAGCAGTCCTTCCCTTTGGTCAGAGTGACTGAAAAACTATTGTTACTGTTGTTGCTATGTCAGCAGAATGGGCATTAGAGCACAAGCTTGCATTACCAGCTTGTAACAGCTGATGGAATGCTCGCAGTAGCAGTACCAGTTACTTATTCCCTGTAATTTTTTAAGGTCCTGTAATGTACTCCCATAATACAGTGGTCTGATGGAGGATATGAACTCATAGCAGTGTGAACTAATATTCTGCACATAGAGACTAAAAACTGTTTGTGTTCTGTCATTCACAGTTTATGAATATTGGATTCTGCTGCTTCTTATGCCTTCGTGATTGTGAGAATGTTCACTTAAGCATTATAGGGACACTTACAATGGATTGAAGTTTACGTGTTTTAAGTCTATGTAATTCTAAACACAACGAGACCACTCTCATCAAAAGTGAGGCTTTTGTAAACTAGCGATGACCAAGCAACAACATACAAGTGTTACCATGGACAGCCAGGTTAGCAACTGCGCGTGTCTACAGTCAATTTTTGGCAGGGATAGCAGAGGCTTTGCTACACTATAATTCACTTGAGAATGGTGGCATCCAGTCTTTGGGAGTGTATGTCCTGAGTTTGAATCGAGTTTTTGGATCACGAGTTTGAATCAAGGATTAGGAAATATTAAAATTCAATTACCTCAGTGCTAAATTGGTCCTGGCTGCCATACAAACAATAATGTGCCAAGAAAGAGCCAGAGAGTGTACCAAGAACACTAATTAGATTATATTTAGCATGATTGAGTAGAAGTGAGATTTATGAATGTGTCACTCCACTCTAAATGCCCCACATATTGCGCTCCACCATCTCCAGTTTGTTGATGAAAATTCATTCAAGCTCGTCCCAGTGTGCATTATCTAAGCTAAATAATTTTGCCAAAAGAAATTTGTGAGGTGACGTCAATTTCAACAATTCTGAAAGGTGTGAAACCTTTCACTCGTCAATAATGATCAAAAATCTAAATATTTAGAAAACACTGCACAAATTTATTAATGACATTTTCACATATTCTGGTTTTTGATGATTCAAATCGTGTATTTTTGGATGGTACAAGTAGTTATAAGTTTAAATAAAATTAAAAATTTTACTATTTCGACATTTAAAAAAATATCAACTTCCTCTCAGAATGGGCTTCTTGCCTACATAGATTTCTATTACCAATAAAAAATGTTACAGCTGATGAAACTGAATGCGTAGAAGTGAATTAAAATACTGAAGTTGCAGAAAAGTGTATCAGAACATAAGTAAAAACTTTTCTTAGTTCACTCTGAGGTGGTCCAAGTCAAAATACAGATGATGGCGGGTTTAGTAGAGCAATTTATTGGCTTTCATTTCGTAAGTTTTGATTGAGGCGGCTTTTGTTCGAAGCGAGAAAAAGATTTTTAAAATCGAGCTCTCGTGCTGCAAATTGTGCATCTCTTAACACTTCATCGATTAATACAGCACCTCTCATGACTCATTTATGGCCACATAACCACATTCGTTTACCCTCACTCACTGTAGTGCATGTTTACGGCTGGAGCGAAGGCAGGTATGGCATGACATTCGGCGGGTGGTATGCGATAAGCGAGTTTATTTTTGCTTTTGAAGTTCAAACGAACCCGCTATGGCACAAGGCAATTATCGTGATAAAAATATGGTATGCATTTTTCAGAGGATGACCTACATCATCATGCTCTTATTTAATGCAGGTTGCCCGCAGCTGGTTTTGCTGCTCGCCCTACAAGCAGTGCCACTACTACCACTGGTCCAGGCCCTGCCCTTTTTTGCTCTTTGAAAAGCTGCGAAAGCTGGGATTTCTTCAGTGAGTGCATCATTTAGAACTTTCTTACAGATTTCTGAACATGTAAGATGTCATTAGCACATTCAACAGTTTGCTTTTGAAATGAGCATTGTTCAGAAGTTTGTATGTGAAGACTTGTGCTTTCGCATATATTGTAGAAGATGCCTCTGTGAAATGCTCATTGGACTACACAACCCAGCACTCCTGCTTCCCTTTGGTCAGAGTGACTAAAAAACTTGTTTCTGTTGTCGCTATGTCAGCAGAATAAGCATTAGAGCATGGTCTTGCATTACCAGCTTGTAACTGCTGATGGAAAGTTCGCAGTAGCAGTACCAGTTACTTATTCCCTGTAATTTTTGCGGTACTGTAATGTACTCCCATAATACCGTGGTCTGATGGAGGATATCAACTCATAGCACTAAAAACTCTTTGTGAATGTTAAAATGTTCACTTAAGCATTATAGGGACACTTACAATGGACTGAAGTTTACCTGTATCAAGTCTATGTAATTCTAAACCCGAGACTACTCTCACCAAAAGTGAAGCTTTTGTAAACTAGCCATGACCAAACAACAAAATACAAGTGTTACCGTGGCCAGCAGGGTTAGCAACTGCGCGTGTCTACAGTTCATTTTTGGCAGTGATAGCAGAGGCTTTGCTACACTGTTATTCACTTGAGAATGGTGGCAACCAGTCTTTGGGTGTGTATGTCAGGAGTTTGAATCGAGTATTTGGACCACGAGTTTGAATTAAGCATTAGGAAATATCAAAATTCAATTACCTCAGTCCTAAATTGGTTCTGGCTGCCATACAAACATTATTGTGCCAAGAAAGAGCCAGAGATTGTACCAAGACCACTAATTAGATTCTAATTAGCATGACTGGGTAGAAGTGAGATTTATGAATCCTTCACTGCACTCCAAATGCCCCACAAATTGCACTCTACCATCTCCAGTTTGTTGATGAAAATTCATTCAAGCTGGTCCCAGCGTGCGTTATCTAAGCTAAAATAATTTTGCCGAAATAGGTTTGTGAGGTGATGTCAGTTTGAACATTTCTGAAAGGTGTGAAACCAGGCACTGCTCAATAAAGATCAAAAATAGAAATTTTTAGAAAACACTGCACAAATTCTCTAATGACATTTGCACATATGCTGGTTTTTGATATGATTCAGATCGTGTATTTTTGTATGGTATAAGTAGTTTTAAGTTTAAATAAAATTTAAAAATTTACTATTTTGACATTTAAAAAATATCAACTTCCTCTCAGAATGGGCTTCTTGCCTACCTAGATGTCTATTACTGATAAAAGTTGTTACACCTGATGAAACTGAATGCGTCGAAGTGAATTAAAATACTGAAGTTGGAGAAAAGTGTTTCGGAACATAAGTACACACTTTTTTTTCACCTTGAGGTGGTCGAACTCAAAATACAGACGATGGCGGATTTAGTAGAACAATTTATTGGCTTTCATTTCGGAAGTTTTAATTGAGGCGGTTTTTGTTCAAAGCGAGAAAAAGATTTTTAAAGTCGAGCTCTCGTGCTGTAAGTTGCGTCATCTCTTAACGCTTCATCGAGTAACACAGCACCTGTCATGACACATTTAACCACTTCAGTTTACCCTCACTCACTGTAGTGCATGTTTAGGGCTGGAGCGAAAGCAGGTATCTCATGACATTTGGCGGGTGGTATACACTATGCGAGTTTGTTTTCGCTTTTGAAGTTCAAACGAACCCGCTGTGGCATAAGGCAGCCAAGAGCGGCAAAACTATGGCTTTCAGTGTGCTGTCTCGCTTGAGCCACAAGGAACGAACGTCCACCTGGCACTATCGTAACACCAGTGCTTTTAATGTCCGAATAAGATCATGGAAAGCATGTGCCCCGGAGCACACGTGACTGTACATAGTCCTCACCATGGCTTCTGGTAACGCGAGACACGCTGGCGCCTGCACGGTCCGATGGAGTGGAGCTGCCTTGCTCTCGAGTGGTCAAACATACTGCGACCACAGCACCGGCATGCAGTCGCCTCCTCCTTGAATTCTGTATACTCTTTTTCTTGCATAGCAAGCAACGCTGCCAAAGCTAGCACGCCTTTTTGCAAATGTCAAGTCTGTGCTCAAAATGTAGTTCACAATACAAGCACAGTGACCCCATGCATATTTTGTGCATTAAATCTCAATTACCGTGAGGTACTGCCTCCTGGCCTTCGTTTTACCTCGCCACTATTTTCTCCTGCGGCTCATCGAGACTTCGGGAATTAAAAATGACATGCGCTGGTATGATATGCATCTCATAGGGCGAATCGCATATACACCATCTGTGCCTAAAAAGTAGTCCTCACTACGTGAAAATTATATCCAGAAATACTGAACACTAAGCGCCCTACTGCTTTTATCGCGGTTTTCAGTGATACCAGTTCATTTTATACCGCTTTGTTTCATTCAAACACTCAGCGAGGCTTTGAGAAGAACAGATGATATGTGGTGGAGTAAAATGGTTTTGCGAACAAACTACATTCGCAGCGTTGCCTGTTATGTCTGTCATGTCTGACAACAGTGACTTAGTGTGGCATGAACAAACTGAATAACATTCTCACTGGTGCAAGTGCCACCCCGGCAGCACAAAGAAAATATTTTCCCACAATTATCAGTTCGTGTACACAATGTTCATGGGCTGTGCTGTGCTTTGTGTTGAAGAGGCGCAAAGAGACGACGCAGCTCGCGGCGGACGAACTCTACTTCAAAAATTTTTTTCTCGCTTTAAACAAAAATCACCTCGATTAAAACTTCAGAAATGAAATGCAATAAATTGTTCTACTAAACTTTCCGTCGCTGGTAGTATTTTTATTTTGACCACCTCAGAGTGATATGAACGAGTTTTTATGGTCCCAAACGCACTTTTCTGCAAATTCAGCATTTTATTTCACTTCGACTGATTCAGTTGCATGAGCTGTAACATTTTTTTATGGGTAATAGACATCTAGGGAAGCAAAATGCCTCTTTCTTAATTTCCAAAAAAGAGTTGATATTTTTATAAGTGTCATAGTGGAATTTTTACATTTTATATAAATTTAAAAAAATAATTAAACCGTTCAAAAATGCAAGATCGGAATCATATCAAAAGCCTGAATCTTTGAAAATCTCATTAAAACATTTGTCGTGTATCTTCTAAAAATCTGGATTTTTGGTGGATCATAGAGCAATGCCGGTTTCACACGTTTTCTAATTGTCAAACTGCGCTCACCTCATGATTAAATTTTTTTGGCATCTGGCTTAGATTTCCCACAATGCAAAAATTTTACATTAATTTTTTTGAACAAATTGGATATGGTTGAGATTAACTCTGGGATGTTTGGCTTGTAATGACCCATCATTGACAGAGTCAAGGGATGATGTTTTGGGTGAACTGTGACTTTTGCACTTAGCTTTCCTGATTGTGACCAATGTTCCCACAGTGCTCCTATCTCTTGACATTGTTATTTGCGTTTGAATTTTATTTCTGCTTAGTCAAAATACGAGTCAGATTTTTTCACCAAAAAGCCCTGGTTTCTGGTTAACCAAAGCTTTCGCACTATTACTCTAAAGTCATCACTGTAAGGAGACACATAGTACCTTGGTTGTGACAGTGACAAATGCGAATGACTGAAAGTGCCAGAGAATAATAAATATTGCAGTCAAAGTTAGAAAAAATAAAAAGTGATAGCAGTAGCTTTGTATAGCCTGCCCTCATTGAGTGCACCCACCCTATCACATTTGCTAAAGCTCCCCCCTGGCTGCATATAGCTTAGGCCCACGTGCTTTTTACTAACATTGGACAGCAGGTCAGTGCAGGCATTATTAACCCTCGTAGAGGTAGAGTACCAAGTGTGGGCTCACTGCGCAAAAACGTGCACTACAAAAAATTCATCATAATGCAGATTTTTGAGTGGTATACAAAACTGGAGTAACACAGCACTGCAACATCAAAGTAAACTAGCTACGTGGTGGCACTAAGACGGGGTAAAACCTCTTGTGCAGTCATTTCACTGCTGATGGCGGCCCAGCCATATGCAGATGTTCTTTTGTGTGGCAAGCACACCAAAAGAAGGCCACTGATTGCCATTTGATGCTGATTTATCGTGATCTGGCTCGTCACTACCTCCTTTTTTGCAGCCTCTAGTTGGATATAACCCGATAACGAGATGGCAAATGCTCGTTAAAGAATGCCCTCCAACCAATGGCTTCGATCGATTCTCACAGTGTTCTGGTTAATCTCCTTAGACCTGCTAGTGTGACATCGCCACGGGGCGGCAGATGAAGCGGGATAAACCAGGGCTAAAATCCGACTAACCATGATATCAGAAGCGGTCAGTGCCATTGGTTGAAGGGCCTTTTTGAGACGCATCTGCTGCTTTGTTGTTGAGTTGTTTCTGACTTTAGCATGCTCTGATGGAACTCATGTCACTTTTGTGTTTTCATGGCACACATGCTCATGCACCATATTATATTTGTAATGCAGAAGCCCCCATTTAGCTGTCATCTTAAATGGTTAAAATAAATTCTGTGTAGCTATTGCAAGGAGGTTATGGTATATGGAGGCATTGGAAAATGCCCTTGTCGAGGCAGTGCCATTGCTACATTATATAGCCCTAGTTAAGTTTTTGGTGCACACATCTAGTAGCCTCAGAGCATGAAATGGTTTTCACCTACTTATAGCGGTTGATGCCATTTTGTGATGGAACACTAATTTGGCACAATGTTGTGGCACATGGACCTATCTGCCTCACTTTTTCTGGAAACAAGGAATTGAGAGAACTAAATTTTTTTGCGCTGGTTTATTTCTTTCTTCTTTTCATGTAAACACTTGAGCACAGATTTTTTCATGCATTTTGAGACTGAAAAACTTCAGTACATTTAAGTTACTGTACTACAAAATCTCTCGTCCTTCTATGCCTCTTTATGTGTTGTCTAAGTGTATTAAGTGAGTGTGTATTTTTATCTGCTGCCCAGGTCTCTCCTGCTGTCTGGTCCTCCAGGATAAGAAATAGGTGTACTAGTGAGCAGTTAGGCTGTAACCGTATTTAAAATAAAGGCCATATATGGTATGTTTTCTTTTCAGATGTGAAAAATCTTGTTGTTATTACACTGTGCCTAAACCAGAACACGCAACTACTACACATTATACATGCCTGCTTCTTGTGTACACATTTCACCACTACTCTGCATGATTTGAAGGCCAGCCATTGCATTCTGGAGAGAAATATTAACCCATAGCCGCATAGCATTATGCTGCTGTGGAAGTAAGTTATGCTGTCTGGAATAAAACATACTCGTTCTCAAAAATGTATCAATACTCCTAGACAGCCTAACGTTGCACTGGTATTTATGGCATAAATTTACGCTGCTGTGGGAGTAGGAGTTAACCCCTTCGGACTAAAATATAGTCTTCCTGAAAAGGTGCAACTATAATCTTGGGCAGCATAAACTTACACTGCCTCTCAAGACGTAACTTTACACTAGAGAGAGTGTAACGTTTATACTGTTTGTCGGGGACTAAAACATAGTCTTTCTGAAAAGATGTAACTATAGTCTTAGGCAGCATAAACAGCACTACCTTTCAAGGTGTAATTTTACGCTAGAGAGAGTGTAATGTTTGCACTGTCATAGACTAAAACATAGTCTTCCTGAAATGGTGCAACTATAGTCTTCGGCAGCGTAAACTTGCACTGCCTTTCAAAGTAACTTTGTCAGAGAGAGTGTAACGTTTATACTGTTTGTCGGGGACTAAAACTTTAGTCTGGAGCAAATAGCGCAATATTACCCTCCTAAGGTGTTAGATCAGCGACAAGTGGTTTACCCCCCAAAAAGACTAAAATCACACTCTTTTTTTTTAGAGTGGTATAGTTTGCAGTCCCGTCAAAACAAAACGATCAAGGGCCACAAATTTTGCGCCTAGATGTTACGATTGGCACGCTGCCAACAAGCTGCCAAACACTGTCGGCAAAATAAGTGACAAATCCCCTTGGTGTTTTTGTTTAAACTCAGTTATTTACAGAAAACCTCGTTGAATCGGGTTTAGTGGTCACTTGTTTTGCAATTTTCGGTTTTTGAGAAGGTCGAACCCTATGGGTATATGTCAGGGAATGAAAATTTGTTTTGTTTGATCGGAAACTTCATAGAATCAGGTTTCGTTATACTGAGCTCCAATTATACACAAGTCGCTTGCTCAATTCCAGTAAACGCCCAGCGGATAGAGCGCTTTTTGGGGGTATGTCCGGCATATTGTCTGCACATATTGGCGCTTTATTAAGATATCTTCGAAATGACCTAGCATAAAATTCTCACACTCTACTTCTTCAAAGCACTCGCCAACTGTTTACAAATAGCCGCCTCCAGAGGTACTCTGTGAAACTAGAAAAATGTTTGACAAAGTTTTGATTACTTGTGTTTCAATGGGCCGCCCTCCCGCTCCGTACCCCAGCTTGAAATCATGTCCACGCGCGCGTTATTCAATGTTTTAAATATCCATCGCCTCTGAAATTACACTACATACTTTCAGAATCTGTTCTATGATTAACTTGGTTATTCTTCACCAAGAAACGATATCAAAGGTGCACTTTGAAATCAGAAAACTGCTTGCTTTTGAAATATTTTTCTTCAATGTATTCCTATAGACGTTAAGGCTACTTTTCACCTCCAGTTAGTTAACCTCCCTGTCTTTCCGTTCGTCTATCTCTCTCTTCACCTCCCGTTGGATCTGCCTGCCAGGAACCCCCGCTACAGTCAGAGATAGGCATTCATCAATTGAGCTGCTTAGCTTGAGAATCGCAGCTCTATCGATTGCCTGCATATTTAAGTCTGCATTTCTATTTTCGATCCTCTTATCTCTCCTCCCCAATGCAGGCTAGCCAACCGGGACACCATTCTGGTTAACATACCTGCCTTCCTTCTTCCTCTTTATCTATCTCTCTATCTAAAATAATGTCACACATTGCCAGGCACCGTATATTGTGGTCATTATTACGGTGAACACATGTTTAAACGCAGAATTTTCGCGTGATGCGGACTGTCTATAAGTGCGGACTAGGAGCGATTTAATTTTTAAAGTTCCTTTGTCAGAGCCGAAAAAAAATTGTGGTGGTTCAGCTCTGGTTAAACCTGGAGTGACGCGATAGCTACAGCTGGCCGAGTGGAACTTGCTCAGTTGAATTGAAGTCAGTCTTTTGCCGCTCCATTTTGCTGGGCGTTCCTTGTTCCTCTTTATCCCTTTTGACACGGTGCATGCGCACAGCTGTTGCCGCTCGGTTTCGCCGGTGCGCCGCGCCACCGGCGGCAGTAGCAGCTGCTCCACATCACGTGAAGAGGCTGGTCACGTGACCAACAACGTGACCACGTGGCGGTGGCGGCGCTACCATGGTCACATGCCGCCGCCACGCTCACGTACCATCGCCACGCTGAAGGCTGGAAATGCTACCGTCATGTAGCTATCACTACAAAAAACAAGGGGGCGGCGGACCAGAGCTTGGCCTAACCTTCATGAAAAGCTTATAGCGTGGGGAGGACAGGTGCGGGGAGCGTGGAATCCGTTATCGGTGGCGGAATCATGATGTTTCCTTCTACTATGGCTTCTGCAGAAAATATGCAAGAATTCAAAAGTGTTGCTTCGTCGTTCGCTAGGTTTATGAGAAGGATCGGGTCAGTGTTCAACAGCGCACGATGGTGGTTCAAAGTAACCAGGAAGAACTGTTTCTATAACACTGATACCAATTGTATACTGCTTGCGCAACATTTAAAATTTATATTCAGCCGAAATTTTCTCCTGCGGACTACACATCCGGCGCGAACAATAGTCTCGAAAATAAGGTACTTTGTCTGAGGTGCTGTTCGAAGAAAAACGAATCCAGACACATCAGATTAAGAGTGATGACTATTGGTTACAGCGCTCAGTGTATAAATGTTTTACCATAATTCACACGTCCTTTAGCTCATTCGTTATATTGACATGAAGTTAAATACTATGCCTATGTAGCAGCAGATTGTTGCCATTAGCAGCTTAAAACCATTCATTATGCATAACAGTGACTCTTCTATTCTTCTATCAAAACACCAGTATTTAATACAACGGGGCACACTTATTCATTTTGTATTATGATTTTATTGCACTGCTGTTCAAACATGTAACGGCTTGTGAATATATTACTCAGCATTTGTTTTTTAATCGCTGCACAGTCAGAGTGTCGTTGTTATGTGCAAGCTTAGCAGATTGTTACCTCTTTCCACATCACTACGAACAAATTTGCTTGCTACATCTCTCTGACATTATTTTCTTGCCACGGCATATGCGCATTCATTTTGCTCTTTGAGTACAGTAACTCAGGATGGAGGTAACCTGTGGAGCTCAGCTACTCTGCAGATGGGCAACAAGAGATGGTGCACCAAATTATGCACCGACCTAATCATTTTACCACCATTCTGCTTATTATGATCTAATCTGTTGAAACAACAGGTGGCATTTGTTTATCATTTTTCTGAATTGGGAACAGTTCGGGATAAGAGTTAATGGAGAATATCTAAATAATCTGCGATTTGCTGATGACGCTGCTTTGTTAGTCACCCAGGAGATGAACTGCACATCGTGATCGGTGTGTTAGGGCCATTGTACGATCATTTCGGAGCGCCTTCCGCCTCGTCCGCTTCGCGAGCGGGCCTGGCGGATCCGCCTCGTTCGGCGAACGGATGGAAGGTTGGTCAACTTCAACTTTCTGGCGGACGAGCGCATCCGGCCGGGGACCGGATTGCAGCTATTGGCTGCTTTTCCCGTGACGTCAGTGACGTCCGAGCCCCTCCTCCCTCCGCCTCGGTTCTGCTCTGCCGGGGCAAGATGGCCATCCGTCGACTGAACTGGGGAGCGCGGCCTGGGCAGTGGCAGCGATGTCGCGAAGCGTGTTATATTGGCCACATCTTGATATTACCAGTGTTCATAGCGACTGCAAACTTCGCCGCGTTCAGCAGTGGCGAGCGATATTTCCACTAGTTGAATTCTGTAATCATCTACGTTGACGGAGTTGACAGAGCGCCTCTTCAAACCGATGCAAGACCTGTGCAGTGGCGGTGTCACGAAGTGTTTATTTCGAGCTGTTTGTGGTTTTTGCATGCGTTTGTAATTCCTGCTGCGGCTCTGCAAACCGACGCAAGACCTGTGCAGTGCAATGGCGGTGTCACGAAGTGTTTATTTCGAGCTTCAACACGCACACCATGGCGATGCCGAAGCGCAGCCTACTAGGCCTAGGTGCAGGTCGCCGAGGAACGAAAAAAAGTACCACGTCACCACGAAAAGAGGTTATTATTTGGGGGGGGGGGGGCGCTCGTACGGGAAGTAGGTAGGGAAGGAGGGGGGAAGCGAAGTGTGCAGGGATATCGGGGTTGGGAGTGTGGGGGGCAGGAAAGGAGGCAAGGGAGAAGGTAGTCGGGCGCATACCGATCTCTCCCTTGGGATGCGGGAGCCCGTTTCGGCGCGCGGAGCGATGCTGGCGGTGCGCTCGCGCCAGCTAGGTTGCCATCAGCCGGAGAAGGCTATTGGACAGACGGATATTCCGGGCGCGCCAATCGGCATGCTGGGACCATCCGCCTCGCTCGCAAGCGCCAAAGTGATCGTACAACACCTTTCCGCCTCACGTCCGCCTGGCGGCCGAAAACTGGCGGACCGCTCGCGAAGCGGACGTGGCGGAAGGCGCTCCGAAACGATCGTACAACGGCCCTTAGACATTCAGAGCAGAATAGGGGGTCTAAAATTAACATGCAGAAAACCAAAGTAATGTTCAATGATGTAGCAAGAGAACAGCAGTTCACAATTGGTACCGAAGTGCTGTAAGTGGTAAAGGAATACATTTACTTAGGGCAGGTAGGTGTGGAAGAAACTAGGCATAGGTAAAAACCAGATATCTGCGTTGAGAAACAAGGAGGAAAATCTCATTAGCAATATGGATGAGATAGTTAAAGCAGCCGAAGAGTTCTACACAAACCTATACAGCAGGCAATGTAATCAGAACGTCAATGAGAGAGACAGTAGTGAACAACAATGCGTCATCTCGCCAGTAATGAAAAAGGATGTAAAGAAAGCGTTAGAAGCAATGAAAAGAGAAAAAGCAGCTGGTAAGGATAAGGTAACAGCAGATCTGTTGAAGTACGGAGGGGAGATACTGCTAGAAAACTAGCCATCCTGAATACGAAATGCCTTATGACATCGACCGTACCAGAAGCTTGGAAGGACTCAAACATTGTCTTAATTCAAAACAAAGCAAGGACTTGAAAAATTATATAGCTATCAGCATACCTTCCATTGCCTACAATGCATTTACTAAGGTAATCGCTAATAGAGTCAGGGCAACCATAGACCTTAATCTACCAAATGAGCATGCAGGCTCTCGCAAAAGATATTCCACAATATATCGTATTCACACTATCAATGAGATGATAGAGAAACGCGCAGAATATAAGCAACCCCTGTATATTGCCTTCAATTATTATGAGAAAGCATTTGACTCAGTGGAAACTTCAGCAGTCATACAGTCATACAGTCGGGGTGTAGAAGCGCTGTATGTGAAAATACTGGATGATATATATGGCAACTGCACCGCTACCATAGTCCTTCATAAAGTGAGATAAAATTTCAATAACGAAGGGCGTCAGGCAAGCAGACACGATCTCGCCAATGCTTTTCACCACATGTTTACAAGAGGTATTCTGAGGCCTGAATTGGGAACAGTTGAGGATAAGAGTTAATGGTGAATATCTACATAATCTCCGACTCGATGATGACATTGCATTGAAGAGTAACTCAGGAAGTCAACTGCAAGTCATGATCAATGACTTCGACCGGCAGAGCACAACAGTGGGTATAAAAATTGTGCAGAAAACCAAAGTAATGTTCAACAATCTAGCAAAGGAACAGCAGGTCACAATTGGCAGTGAGGGGCTGGAAGTGGTAAAGGAATACGCCTGCCTAGTGTACATAGTGACAGCTGATCCTGATCATGAGAGAGAAATAATTAGAAGGATAAAAATGAGGTGGAGCGCATATAGCAATGTTTTCTCAGATCATGAATTGTAGTTTACCAATATCCCTCAAGAGAAGAAGTGTACAGCAGCTGTATCTTGCCGGTAGTAACCTACGGTGCCGAAACGTGGAGGCTAACCAAAAGGTTTCAGGTTAATTTAAGGACAACGCAGCGAGCCCTGAAAGAAAAATGAAAGTTTAACGTTAAGATACCGGAAGCGGGCAGACTAGGTGAGGGTACAAACGCGGGTTAATGGCATTCTAGTCGAAATCAAGCGAAAGAAATGGACTTGGGAAGGACATGGAATGCGAAGGCAAGATAACCGCTGCTCCTTAAGGGTAATGGAGTGGATTCCTAGAGAAGGCAAGCGCAGCAGGGGGCGGCAGATGGATAGGTGGGCGGATGAGATTAAGAAGTTTGCAAGCATACGGTGACTGCAGATGGCAAAGGACAGGGTTAATTGAATACATGGGAGAGGCATTTTCCCTGCAGTGTGTGTAGTCAGGCTGATGATGATGATGATACGCACGAGTAAAACTACAATGATAGCATGACTCTGTTTTGGATAAAAAAATTCTGATGTAAAAGGCTACAACTTGTTAGCCTTGTTTTATCTCTAGTTCTTAACTGCCAGAAAACACAGCCACTGTAATGTGATCTCTAATGCACAAAAACTGACCGCTTGAAAGAACTGTTGGGAGTCCAATGACTGTGTTTTCCTCTCATTCAGCCTTTTTCTACTTTTATGGATTTCCTTCAGCGAGATCATGGTGCACCATCAACTCCAATTCGCTGTCTTAGCCCATCTGATCTATTTATCTCTGGACCCGAGTAGGCCGCCAGTGCAAAGGGGATTTCTCCTACATGGCAAATAACACAGGAGAGGCAAACTTAAACATCACATGCTGATACATTCAACAAGATTTTATTTTTTCTGACCACAAATGTGACATCCTTCTTCTTGCGTGACGTGCTTGTAGTTTGTATTCAATTTATTTGGTTGACGTCACGGAATAACACTTTTTCTTGGTGTGGTTTTGATAGGCTCGCTCTAATAAAAGCATAGATTGTTAAAAGAAGACTATCATCTGAATCCAGGATCACTAACGGGAAGCGTGTGCAGGAAAGCTCATGCATAAGCAAAATTCAGATTTTTGCAAGAGCAGCTGCTGAGGACAAAGCACAGAAATGAAAAATGACGTGCACTCAGCGGCTTCCAGTCTAACGAAGATTTCCAAAGCATGAGCATTCTCGTTGTCGCCGCCCTTACTGGTATTAATTAAGCTGTGTTAAAATCAGAAGTAGAGAAGATAACCCGGCCACGTGCGGCAAAAGACAATTATCTACAGCGTTGCCCGTTTTGTTCGCAATTCTGCCATTTTGTTAAGCATTTCCCTGGCTAACAGAAAGATGTTCCTTTTACCTGGGTCCCTAGGTACCTAAACAGCAGCCTTTCGTCACTCATCACATTAATGGTCACGCTGCAAACGGCAGCCGTTCTGGCTCATCTCCTTCTGCTAGAGTTCGCACTGACGGCAGCGTACATGGGATTAGTGCTCTCCTAGCGCAACAGCTCCATGAACGCATCATTGCTTATGCGAGCAGTACGGCACTCTCATCCGCCGAATGAAATTACTCGTTCATTTAAACGAGATCATTTCGAGGTTGTGTGGTATGCTTCATGTTGAACATTCCCTGTTCGCTCGGCATTTCACAGTCTTGACCGGTAACCATACTCTTGCGGGCTTTCCTCGCTCATAGACGACACTGACTGACTTGGACGTTGGGCTCTGTGCTTTCCAAGCACATACACCATAGTGCAAGCTCGTTATGTCGTCACCCTGCGTCGCCGCCTGACTAACTTGAGACTGACTTTGCGCCTAGCCACTTCGCCGCTTCAACCATTTTCAACTTCGCCC
The DNA here is from genome assembly GCA_030143305.2 of Amblyomma americanum. Classification (NCBI taxonomy): domain Eukaryota; kingdom Metazoa; phylum Arthropoda; class Arachnida; order Ixodida; family Ixodidae; genus Amblyomma; species Amblyomma americanum. The sequence continues at coordinate 119,148 of JARKHS020009642.1, forward strand.
AGCAACAGAGTCGCGAACACTTTTTACGTCCACTGATTGACAGCTTCGACATTGCAAACCTCTCGCTTTCATGTACATGGCGTTGGTGTCCAACTGCAAAAGCCAGCTTTTATTGCGTTCCGCACACTGGATAGGCAGCGCGCCATCCCTGCCGCCCTGGGAGGTGGCATGCAGTTAATGGTTGATCGCGAGAGATTGATCACGAAATGAACGCTGTGGCCTAGCTAGTGCTCCAGTGCCACATGTCAGCCACAACGCTGTCACCGCTAATGCATTCAGGTCACATCTCCATCTCACCACCGCCACACCTATCAAAGCACGAATGAGGCGTCACTATATACAGGGAGCCAGTTATGCGCCCTTCTTTCCTCCAAGTCATCGCCGTCTAGAACATTGTGAACGCCAACGGCAACGAACACAGTGAACGCCAACGGCAACAAACACAGTGAACGCTGACATCTTTCGCTTTGTATATCCTAGATTAGCTGAGCTAATCAACATTAATATTTTGCTAAATGATTTCGAAGCTGGTTTTTGAAGCGAAAGTTTCACTAAGGTAGGTAAAAACGATTTCGCCGTTCGCTGCTGGTTGACCTTCAAATGAGCCAGAAGTCAAGTGTGGCTAAAGGCCTTACGATATGTGCTCCACCATGGTGTCGCATCACTTGACCTTTGATCTTCGACCACGACTTCCGACCTTTCGATTTGCCGGTAAAGGCCAGTAAATGTAACCAGCGCCTCACGATGAACCATTAATTTAACTGCCATCTGCAAGGGCGCAGGGTGGGCGCGCTTCCTATCCATTGGGCGGAAAGCACTCAGCGTTATAGATGCCAAGTAACCTCTACTTGCCCCATACACCTTAACTTTCGCTGTTTAACCAGGTTCAGCAGTAGTTAAACCGTACCTAATTTTTTCTTTGTGAAAGCTGGTGGATGATGAAATAAGAAGTTGTGGATAAATGTGTTTTTGCGGGGTTCGAACCCGGGTAATGCGGCGCTCGTTTACTGAGTCGGAGTACCCGGGTTCCAAACCAATTGCGGCGGCCGTGTTTCGATGCAGACGAAACGCAAAAGACGCCCCTGTGCTCTACGATGTCAGCGCACGTTAAAGATCCCCAGGTCGTCGACATTTTATAGTGGGAGCTACACTAGCCTACCAGTCGAGCATTTCGCGGTACAGGCGAGACGCCAGTTGTGCGCATGCGCCTCCATGCGTAAGGCCAGTTGTGCGCATGCGCCGTTACCATTGCAACCGGAGAGGAGGAGCGGTTGTGCCGCGCCTTTTCTCAAAATTCAACTTATAATTGCTTTTGGGGAAAGGAAATGGCGCAGTATCTGTGTCATATATCGTTGGACACCTGAACCGCGCCGCAAGGGAAGGGATAAAGGAGGGAGTGAAAGAAGAAAGGAAGAGAGAAGTGCCGTAGTGGAGGGCTCTGGAATAATTTCGCTCTGTGTGGCCAGCGTTCTGCGGAGCGCCTCTCGAGGCCGCCTGGGAAACCAGCGCGCAAGCGCATTGACAGCTGTAGGTGGGGCTTCCGCTGCGTCGTCTGCGTAAAGGCGCGTTCACACTTAAACATTCAGCGGCGAGAGGGAGCCGAATCCGCTGCGGCGGCAGAGATTCCGCCGAAATGCCCAGCGGAAAGCCCAATCGGTCCAGGATAGAATTCTGCCGCCAGAAAAAAATACTCTGAATCTCATCAGCCAATAGAAAGGCGAGTACGAAGTTGGATTCCCATGGCGACAAACACGGCGGCGCCCTTCGATGCAGGACGCCTCGCTTCGGACTGAATTGGTCGCAGTTACTGCCTTTTACAGCGCGTTCAATGGCCATAAGAGAACCAACGGTTTTTCGCTTCATCTCGCCCATAACAAAACGTGTGAATAATAAATTTGCTTTATTTTTTATTTTGTGTGGCGAATCTTCCCTTTTTAAGCTTAAGTGGGGCGTCGGTTTGTTGACAAAAATGGTTCCCCTCGTAACCACCAGATGGCGCCACTACGCTCATCTTATCGTTTTAAAAGCGAGAATGTTGGAAATGGCGTAACGTCCGGCAAAATATATTCATTTAGCGTACGCAAGTGTGCATACGGTTATTGTATGTAGACAGCATCGATTAACATCTAGCCATATCTGTGTACGCCGTGAGCAGATGACACACCCACGATGAGCGGAGACGCGCTGGCCGGGAATTGTGAACGAGGCAGTTTTTCGGCGGCCGCGGATTTCGCCTGCTCTCGTCGCCGAATGTTCAAGTGTGAACGCGCCTTAAGTGCTGCGGCTCTGCCAAAACGAGCTTTTGCGGTAAAGCTAACTTTGCACTTGCCATGCACACGAAAGTCGGGAGTCGGGCACGGTTCCTGCGAGGTGCAGCAACAGCGCTTAGTTCTGTGCAGCACATGGTATATCGGGGGCAGTTGCTTCTTGTGTTTTATTTTTTTATGCGCTCACAAATGTAAAGCCTGTCTCGGGCAAAACTTGATCGATGCCTGAGCCAAGTCTCCAAGTTGTGATGACACTTCCACAACTTAGTTGCTCAGTTGCTTCGTGCGGAGCAGCTAGAACATCCTCGCGACTCATAGGATTGTTTTCGTCAGCTCAGTTAGCCGCCGCAAAGCCAGCGATGATTCATGGTGCGGCCGAACTTTAGAGGTTTCAATATGCGAAACGTTCGACTTGTTACTAACCTGAAAGTAAGAATGTGAAGAAGTTGGGAATTTCAGGGGAAAACTCTCATAGCATACGGGCGTTATCCGCACCACGGCCTTCATGCGCTGGGGAATTTAACTCGCCTATGCGCCGCCCTAAACTTGCTCATTTGCAACAATTTCCTTCGTGCTATTGATGCAGAGATAAAAAAAACCTTCTAATAGGATGTTTAGCTAAGCTCATACCAGGTAATCGGTACATCCAAGGATCAGCATGGAGTATTTTAACACGCTGCAGCTTGGCGAAGAGTATATGTCGACAGTGGTTGCGACGCCCGAGCGAGCCAGTCTACAAGCGTGACGCTGCAAACCACCGTCGACATATCGGCCTGCCTGAGTAATGGGGCTCGCTCGGGCGTCGCAACCACCGTCGACATATCGACCTGCCGGAGCAATGGTGTCATCGCGGCTTGCCAGCAGCTGATTTCTTTCACTCAAGCCAGGATTGAGAGAAGCACAATCGTGGCGCGCGAATGCGCTAGTCATATGATTTGTTTTTGTATTTCGCGGGCTTTCTTTGGAGCTTGGAAAAAAAGATACGCGTGAGGTTTGATTTATCGCAAATAAATGGAATGGGGGAGTAAGGTTTTCAAAGCTTCTTATCCTACACCTCTTCTCCGAGGTGCAGGTGATTTGGCGGGTGACGTGTAGCACGAAGTGCAGATGATGGGCACACGAAAGACGAGGCAGGTACAGGGAAGTTCAACTTTATATATGTTTGAACACAGGACAGGCACACACAGAAAGAATAAAACTGAAGCAGTGCCGCGTTCGCCGATGCTAGTCGTGATATGCTCGCGGCCTATAGGGCGCAGGGCATACTACCAGACTCCATCAAGACGCTATTGTGGCCGCAGGGCAGCAAGCCCAGCTTTCAGGGACATGGCCGTTTAGTTCGGCAAACTGCCACCACGGGCCGCTTCACCCTGAACTCTTTCTTTCTCTTTTCTTTTCCCCTTTCCTGCCTCGCATAGCCGCACGCAGGCAGACGGGAGGGCGCACAGCTGCGGGGTTGGGTTGGGCGGTTAACCATTGGTCGGATTCCACACTGTAGGAGGAGGAAGGAGCACGTAGGGCTTTGTGGGCGAAAAAAAAACTATCAATGCGGCGTGAAGCCTTCGCTGCGCCTGAGGAACGCATGTTCAGTAGCAGGATATTGAGAAAGGGGCCCAGTTAAAAGAGAAAGAGGGGACGGAAAAGGCAAGATGGCTGAAGGGCTTGTTGAGGCCGTTCGGTAGGGATGCTGTGTGGAGTGAAAACGCGTGGTTCTTTTTGACGAGTTGTAAGGTAGAGAAGAGATACATCCCAGCAGAAGCAGGACGCAGTGATACAGTGTGTCATGTCTCACCGGCGCCGTACCTTTTCGCTGCATTACAACTAGCCCAAAGTGTCACCTTAGTGAACTCCTGGATTTAGGCTCATAATTGGAAGCCAAATTAATATGTATAAAAACAAAAAAATCAAGGACACCGAATACAGGGATGTCAGATGCTTGTAGAAGAATTTTTTGGGCGAACGCATTGGAAGCGTCCAGAAGGCCAATGTCAACAATCATTTGGGGAGTTAGTCGCAAGATGCTGTCTTGGTTGTGTAATTTCTGTCGCCTATCTTTGTGGCGGATCAGTGAACCAGCTCTTTTATCGGCGTAATGCCATGTACAGTTTTCAGAAACACGTCTAACTCCTCGTCAGTACGACTATAGTTCAGCGCTATATTTCGCGAAAAGTAACGGTTATAAATTTTCTTTCTTTTTTTTTCCGAGGACGGTTACTGATTGCAATGCTCTCCCTGAGAGAGTGATACCCGCTGTTGACTTTCTGAAGGCCTTTGATGATGTATTTTAGTTACTGTATAGAGATATTCTTCAGTTTTATTGGTCGTGCATGCTTTTATTACTGACTTATTGCCCTTGTATGTTATATCTTTGTGCCCTTCCTGCTTGCACCCAAGCAAGAGGTCTGCAGTATTGGGTAAATAAGTAAATAAATAAATAAATAAATAAATACAGGACTTCGTGTCCAGAACTTAGCGTATCTAACATCAACTAGTGAAACCACGAATAGCGGCGCACTCCAGGTTTTTTTTTTTTTGTGACCGTAGTGAGACACTCCTGTGCAATCTGAGGAGACTGAACGTTCTCTTGGACACCGTCTCTCTCATCGTGTACCCTCAGCGTTCATGAACTGAGCGGCCAACAATGGCTTTGCGGGACAGTGGTACAAACACATTGTTTAAATTAAGGGGCTCAGATGGAGCATTTGCCGACAGACCACAGTAAGGGTAATCCCGCATGTACATTGAAACCACCACCACTGCTCTCCCAACAAGCTGCATAGAGCATGAGTAGAATTGTTTCTTGTTTCTGTTACGTAGTTATCAAACAAATCCATATACCATTGTTTGCGCTTGTTTGTTAAATTATCATAGCCCGAAGAGTCGCCGCGGTGGCTAAGTGGTTATCGCGCTCGGCTGCTGGCCCGAAAAACGCGGGTTCGATCCCGGCCGCGGCGGTCGAATTTCGATGGAGGCAAAATTCTAGAGGCCCGTGTACTGTGCGATGTCAGTGGACGTTCAAGAACCCCAGGTGGTCGAAATTTCCGGAGTCCTTCACTACGGTATCCCTCATAGCCTGAGTCGCTTTGGGACGTTAAAACCCAATAAACCAAACCAGACTAGCCCGAAGCAAAAGAAAAAACTAACCGTCCTCACCATGTTTTGTGTACTACACCTCTTGTACATCGTAATCGGGCCGGACAGTTATTCAGAACACTGACTTCAGTGTTGCGACAATATTAGAAGCGCTGCAACGCCATGCGTCGGGTTCCGACTTTATATCCCTCTATGGTTGCCTGTCTCGGTCTCTCACTGAATGCAGTTTGTACATTTGCAGCATAGTTTCAGAAGGAAATCTGTGGATAAAATGGGGCATGCAACACCGTAACCTCCCGAAAATGGACACAACGTTGCTATACAGAATACGCGGAGTGTAATACGCTTCTTACCTGCGCAAATGTAACATTTGCATCGCAGTCTCAGGCTGCAAACAATTATTACGTTAGAACCAGAAAAAAAATAATTCAGGGGGCACTTTGTTGAACTAAAGTGCGGTGAGGCGAAACCCTTTAGCGCGGTGTTGCTGCGTGTGTCACTGATGTGGGGTTAAGATGTTAATTAAGTACACAATTGCTTGTGAATCTTAAAGGCTGGAGACACTGCACGGCATTTGGGAGGCATCCATCTGATTCGACCTCCTTCTGCAAACACTCTCCAGCGTCCTAGACAAGCAGAACTACATATGTGTTGGCAGGAAGTAGCGTAGTCGTTAGCACGCTTGGTTGCGGAACGGAAGGACGGTAGAACTACTGTCTGAGTATTTGCATGCTTGCATTCATACTATTATGCTCCTGCAAAAGTGATGAAACCGTTTGCTGTATTAGTTGCCGGCGGCGACACCATAACAATAAAGTAAAGATTTCGAACGGTGATCCCTTGTCAATGCACTGCTATCAGTGAGTGTTTGCGACCCGATTTTAGGATAGTGTCTCGCTTGTGAGAAGAATTCGTTCTTAACTCACTCTTGAAATCTTTTAACAAAAAAATAACTAAATAGATAGCCTCACTAGAGAGAATACATGGGTAAGCATTTACCCTTCATCTCGTTATGAGAAGCTGAATTCGCGTTCTTGCATGTATCATACTCTATTCAAAATTTTTTGTGTGTATATTGAATTTTTTCTTTGTTTTGTGCCTTGTTATGAACGCTGCCAAGCTGCAGACGTGACGGACGTTCATTAATATCGTGTTGGCTGCAGCAAATAGCGCGTGCTTTTATTTTTTCTAATGTATACAGATTTTTCTTTTAAAAGCCGTAAAAGATGCATCGTCGTGGTCCGTGCAGGTGGATTGTGCGCCAAGGCGGACATTATGTCCGTGATAAAGTTCATTTAAAAGACTATTAATGAACTATAAATTGAAGGCTGTAAACATCGAAAGTTAACCAAGTCTTCAAAATTCTTTAATAGATACAAAGTCTTTAAAAGGATCCAATTCCCAAAGTCACTCGCGAAATGCGCCGGTAGTAGCACATCTCCACTTTATGCCATGGGGATGAGTTTATCGCCGCAATAACTAAACAGCGATACTTAATCGTCGGGCCGACCAGCTGCCTTCTTCTGTGCGCCGCGAGAGATTTGGGGAGGCAAAGCCGCTTGGATAGTGAGAATTACTCGCCCACATTCGACAGTACTAGTATAGGACTGACGCGCCTGACAGAGTTCCTGCCAGAGAGGCACCAAAATAAAAAAAGAGGAAAACAGGGAGCACGGCAATAAAGTAGAAAAAAATGGCGAATAATAAATGGCGTCGGCAACCAGCTGAAGGAACATGGGCTGGGAATGAGGGGGACACATAGGTATTTGGCTTTTCCCGTAGCCGCCTTTGTCGCTTCGACTCAGGCGGCTGGAATGCGCGTTTTGACATGGATGGGTAGCAGGTGCTCGTCACGTGCAAAGCCAGTTTAGAAGAAAAACTTGACGATTCTGCTCATCGGGCCTTTCCCCTTGACGTCACGCGGTTTACCCCAGGGATAGGTCTCTCCCCGCTGTGAAGAAAGTGACAATGCTTTGGTTTACACAACCGGTTTCGTCGGAAGACAAAGCAGAATTCAAAAAAAAAGGAATTCTTTTGCGATGTTTAGTTTCCGGGAGGCGTCTTGGGACAAAAGGGAAAGCACGTGAGCCTTGCACGTGATCCCGAATCCTTGACGCTGTTTTTATGCTAGGTTGTTCGCTGGCGTACTATAAATACAGTACCATCGAGATGCTGAACACCATTCGTCCACACCTAGCAACTGCAGCCTCACCTTTCTGCCAGAAGCAACTGATGCACCACTCCGTCGAGAGAGTCATCGCAAAAACGGTAAGTTTTTAACTTTTTTGTTTGAATATTGTAACATTAAAACCTTTTTTATATTTGTAACGCACTGCTGGGTACACTTAGTCATTTCCTGTGGTTTGATTTTGGTATGTGCAGCCATATACTTCATCAGAAAAATAAAGTGCATTTATTCCATCTGCAGCACTAAGTTTGAAACCTAAGTAATGTTCTTTAGATTGTTAAAAAGGTACCGTGGAAAACTCGCTCCATTTGAAATAACGACAACGCAAGAACAACAAATAATTACGCATTGTATTAGATTATCTGCTTTAAGTGTGGATGATTCATCTATCACCGAACACACAGACTTGTTAAGGACAGTATGCATATGGTAGGGAATAAAACAACATTGAGGGCCACTTATATTTACTCCGGTCACGCATCATTTAGTTTAATAGTTGTGACTGTTTTCACCCGGTTTAGGAACGAGGTGCAAACTGCACTCCCATATTCAAATGCACTTGCTCCACTTTGCACCGGACTAGTCCCGAGCAAGACAACATCGTTTCATTCACAAAAATGTACAAGTTCATGTACATATCGTTTTCTGTAATGTTGTTATAAAAATGTTTGTTGCGCTTCTGTTATGGGTCACAACATTTTCACGTAGTATTTCGTGCCGGCAAATAGTTGTTCAATTTAGTATTTGATATTAGTAAGTCGCACCGACCTCAGTATACCGAATTTAGTATTATACCCCTGCTGCAGGGGCGCTTCGAATGCCTTCCAACCTAATGTCATTCGGCTCGACTGCCGAACTTGCGCTGCTACATGAAGTTTCTCAACGGCATTCGGTTCGGATGACATTCGAGTTGACGGAGCTCGGCGGAGACATTCCAGATTTTGGAATGCCGTCGAAACGCGAACGCAGCCCGAACCGACCAATAGGCGTTGCCGCAGCCATCGCTTCTCCCCGCCCACAGCCGCACGAGTGCTTTCGGCTGTGTGGCTGCTCATTTTGATAGCTGCTGCTCGCTTTTTCCTGCTCTTTGCTTAGCAAATAGCTCGTGTTCTGTCTACGTAAGTGCTTGAAGATAACAGTGCACCAAAGAACATTTACCGCGTGAGCATGAAATTTCTCCAGCAGTGTGCCGATGAGGACGCCTGCGCGCATATACTATTGTTTACATCGCTGCGTACGAACACCTAGCGCTCGTTTGCATGACTTAAAACACATTCTGCGCTTTAGTTGTATTAAATAATCTCTTCTGTTTTGCACTGGTTGTACCCGTGGCTTGTTAAGGCAGTGCGACAATCTGGGAGGAAGCGCCGATACGATCGCTCGCATGAAAAACACTTGACAGCTGGGCTACTGACATCGTGTACGATCGGCGCTTGTCGCTAATTGTCCCGACTTCGTCCGACGCGATCAGTAGTTTATTTTAAACTGATTTATTCAGAAGTGTGATTGGGGACCGTTCGCGGTAATTGAAAAGGCATAACTTGTTATCCACAAAATAGCAACGGCGACGACTGCTGCTGGTCGTAAAGCAGTGCTCGGCGGTTTGGGTCACACCGGCGCTTCCCGTTCATCGTATGCGCGCCCTGCGATGTGAGCAATAGTTGATTTGAGGTCACTGTTGTCAAAACTACACTCGTCGATCATTTGCGTTCGCTCAAACTTGTGAATTCGCTCTTCACAACCGCCGAAATCGATGACGTAACCCTGCGGACTCGCTAGGCCTAGTCGTCGCGGAAGGGGAGTCGCCGTCGATTAAAATTAATTTAGCAAGCGCTTATAGCTGGTGAGCGTTCGAGTGTGCACATGTGAAATATACCCGTTCCTTTCGCTTATTAACAATATGGATAAGGTAGAAGGGCGAATATATTCGCACCGTCGCCTCATCAGCGTGTTTTCGCTCAGCCGCCGGCCTGCCGAGGACATGAAGGCTGACAGTCCGCCGGTCGGATTCGTCGGTTTCGTACGTTGGCCTCAAAATCTTGTCCCACTACAGTCATATATGCTGCTGTTGACCGTGATAGGGTCGTTGTCGCACTAGTGTGACCACCGCCGCCGTCGTCATCGTACACTGAAAACGAGCTGAGGAAATTTGAAATGCGTTTGGAAAGTGTCGTGTAGCGCCGCGGAAGTCCGTTGAGTCCGAATGCCATTCCAAGTTGCGAATGTCATTCGACTCAGGTGTCATTCGAACGTGCCCGTGTAGCACAGGTATTAGCCTTTCTCGCTATTGCCAAGGACGATTTCTATTAGCGTTTGTCATGATGACGCTCTGCCGCCTTCATATTAGCAGCAGCATTTTTTTGTTTCATAAAGATAACATGCCAATTTTCCTCGTAATAAGGTGCACGTGCGCTTGCGGATCTTAAAAACCTAATTAGTACCACAACAAATAAAATCATGTGACTCAGTTTCAGTTTCCCTACTTTTGGTTTAACCCCCCCCCCCCCCCTCCCGCTATCTTCAGATAAATGAAATCGTTTCCTAAAGTGTTAACAAAATGTCTCCATTTGTCTTTCATTTAGCGCAAAGGATACCTGATCCATTGGAAAGGGTACTCCAAATGGCATTGTACCCTGGAGCCTAAGAGGAATCTCAACGAGGCCTGTCTGCGCGAGTTCACATCCCCAAGGAAACCATCGAATCGACGCCTCCAGTCTGCCTCTGAAGAGATCGTGTACGAAATTCAAAAAAAGCTGTCCAACTGCCGTCGACCAAGCGGTCTCCTGAAGGTGAAACTTGTCCAGGATATTTATCGATGGGCTTTTCACGGGAAAGGCCAACCATTAGAAAAAAAATGGCTACTCTGTGAGGAACAAGACTTCTCCAGGCTCCAACTTCCGTCTGCATGGTCGATACGGGAAATGAAACTTGGGAACACGGTGGCGATTGAGTTTCCAATCAGAATTAAGGGTGGGGTAACACTTCAGAAGTCCTGCAAGAGGTTTCCTTGCGGATTTCCTCGTGAGACCTTGCAGGTTTTTATCGTGACAAAGATCATTGCTGGCGCATCGTAATACAGTGATAAGTGTTTATTCCCATGGAGTTCTACTTTTGTTCTATTTGTTTTGTTTTCGCGTTATTTTGGCTTGTTTTGTACAACGTGTCACCTGTTTAGCTCACTGAGGGTTACTGTCTCTATTCCACTACTATGACTTCTTGTTCGTCAAATTTTCTAGTTTTTATTTAGTTTGTTGTTTATAGCTCCACGAAATGGCCACGCCAGATAACCATATAATCTTGTCTGCTACCTTTGACAGTTGCAGTGTCACATTCACGCTGACCAATGAGACAGCTATAAAGACAAGACACGAGAAGGACCTTCTTCGAAAGACATACTTTGGAACTGTGCAATCATTTTTGCCCCCGAATGTAAGGCTTCCCATTATGGGTAAATATTTTGAAGACCGGTTTAAGTCACTGTGCAATATTGCCGATAGGCGCTACAGGAATTTGACAGGCCGTGCGAAAGCGTCCTTCTTAACAAATAAAAGTTTCATAAAGATTCACTTCGAGTCTCAAGCTAGCCCACCTGAAACGAATACCGGAGAATCCATAGAGAACATCATAATTTCTGCTCTGCAAAAAGAACTCGAAAGAGTCGGAACAGTTTCAGAAAAGGCCATAAATGAGCTCAGAGACACCGTATCTGCCTATAAGGCTAAGCTTCTTAACCTAGAGCAGGAGAATGAAAAGCTGAAATCCTAAACAACTACAATGCTACTGAACAAAGGAATAATGGTCGGCGAGGGGTGCAAAAAAACAGACCAAAGGAAGCTTAATGCCGCTGCATATTCCATCGCGCAAGCACTTGACGCTGTATTGGAGAGCTACGGCTTAGATGTATACCAGCCTCTCGTAACTGACTTAAAAGGCCTGCTGCATAAAGTAACATTCAAGGAAAATGGAGAAATTATTTAATTGCGGTGTAAAAAGAGGTTTCTGCAGCAATGGTCAAGTTAACTATAATGCCCTTTCTTCTCCAAACAAACAAAGCTTGCGAGAAGTTGCAGACCGCTTGGACGTACGTTTTGTCAGTAACGTTTTCTGGGAGCACCTCTCGGCGAGCGTCCCTAATCTGCCTACCATAAGGCTAATAAATTCTTACAGAGAGCAAAGCAGGATAACTGTCTTCAAGACACCAGGTACCTCACCTGGCGCTCAGGTTTCATTTGAGGAAGACTTGGCGTTAGATGCGCAAGAGCTAGCTAAGGATGTAGGCATAAGTGTGACAGAGATCTCCACCGATGCACTCCTTGTAAAAATAGAGGGTGATGGCTGCGTTGTGAGTAGACGCACGACCTGGACAACATTATCATTCGTCATCATTTGCAAAACGCGGCAGCTACAAAGCCATAACCTTCATCGCCTTCTCGGTGTGGCGGAGATCTCGGAGGGTTATTTTGAAATAAGAGAGGCTTTTCGGGATTTAATAAAAGAAATTAATGTTGTCGCACGAAGGGGTAGCATATCTGTAGGGGACCACGAGATTCCGATTCGCATCTGTCTAGGGTCAGAATTGAAATTTTTGCTTGTTGTTCAGGGTCTGCAGTCTGCTGCATCACACTGTCCTTGTCCATTTTGTCGAGCAAGCCAACAGACAAGCTGCTCAGTTCTGACAAGTAACAGGAGCTTTAATGAGCCTCCTTTGGTCCGCACTCTTGAGAACATGAAAGCTGATTGCTGCGCAGAGGCGAACGGGATGAAAAACGTGCCAATGTTTAACTTCGACTCTGATTTAATAATTTCTGATGTATTGCACATGAAGTTAAGAATAGTTAACCGCCTTGTAGATGGATTGCTTTCAGAAGCAGAAGACAGAGATTACCGTGAAAAAGTCCGCAACCCACGTTGTATGACCATACACGTTCAGGACATCATTGACGCCATAAATAACTGTGGGATTAAATTTAACGTCTGGGAAGCCAATGAAGGAAACAAGGGAAAGACATTCACGTCGGTATCGGGGGTCGATTGTGAGCGCCTGCTGAAGGCTTTGCCTGAAAAACTGGCCGGGAAATTGCAGCCTCAAACAGAAGAAAAAAACTTTGCTCCTTTGGAAGCTTATGCGGAAAATTTTGTACCACCTGGAAAATGATGTTGAAGGTCGCAGCATAGAAACAGAAACCTCAGAATTCTTTCACACCTTCTTAGAATTAGGAGCCCGAGGTTGCAAAGGCTATGGTGGCGATAGAGTTACGCCGTACATTCATATTCTCGCGCACCACGCTTCCGCAAAGCACGAAAGGTTCAAGTGCCTTGGTTGGTTTTCAAGCCAAGGGTTAGAGAAAAAAACGACTTGCTAAAGCATCTACACCATGGGAAGTCTAACAAGTGGAATGCAGCCGCTGACACTCTCAAGCTGGCGAAAAGGCTTGAAGTGATTGAGAATATCAGACTAAGCCGTGCATATAAAAAGCGGGACCAAGAGTATTGGTTTGAGGGACTTATTCAAGAGACATGGGCGAAGAGGATACGCTGTACAGAAGAAAAAGTGAGCGAAGGAAACTGTCTACAAAATGTGGACGACATGGATGCAGGAGAATTGCGCACGGAGCTTCGGACTATGGGAATGTCGACGAAAGTCAAATCAATAGAAAAACTTCGCAACCTTGTAAGGAAAGAAAGAGAAAAGCAATGATTGTAGCCATAGGAGGAGATAACAGTTATGTGGTGAAATGTGCCTTTTAGTTTTGCGTGTTTCCTCCTATATTTATAGTGCTGTGTTATACCTCTAGTTTAGAAAGTGCATCACTGCTTGAAGGTGAAGAGTACTGTTCCTGATTCCTTATGTAAGCTGCCCTTAAAGGAGTGTTCGGTGTGTACTAAATGTTGTGTATTTGTATTATGTGAGTGTTTACCTGCCATATATGCCCTGAACAATTTTTTGGTGTAATATAAATGTGATATGTGTGTTTTGTAAGTATTTCCGTTGTCACTTTTAAAGTGATCTTTTGGCCTGTCTTTTGCGTAAGAAAATTCTTTTATGTAAACAAACCATAGATAACCGATTTATAACGCAATCAGTACAGCTAGAAAAAGTACTTGGGGGGGGGGGGGTGCTTTGAAAATGAATATGCACACACGCCTTTAAGTTCTGCGGGGCAGCAGGAAAAGCATTTGCAGCGAATTTAAGAAAACTGATTGGGCGTATCGGGCGTAGATCATATGATACTGGCATCAAGTGCACAATGCGCACAAACAGGCTCGAGAAAAGTGACGACAGCAGTACTACGCACATTCAATGCCATCATTTATGTTCATTTGTATGTCCTTCTTTGCTGACTCATTTTGTTTGGCAACCGATTAAAAGTTTGCCTTGTTCTTTATTCTTTTCGCAAAGTATTGCTTCTTTTGTATGCCATGTTGCTGTGAAGTGTATTTAGTTATATTCATATTCGTTACGTTTGGAGTGCATCGTTCTGGTTGTACATGTAACATGAACACAAGGTAATGACACTATGTGATTCTGACTGTACACATTTTGTTTCCAAATGTTATATAAAAAGTGTATAATAAAATATTTTATGTCGGCACTATAGCCCTTGTCATTGCCTTTTTGCGGGGAAGTTATGACCCCTTCCGCACCAGCTATCAGATAGTGTGACAAGTGCAAGTTTATTGACAGCGACGCCATGAAAATAGACCTATTACATTTGCTCGATTTCCTCACCAAAGGTGCAAAGGAGAAAAGAACTGTAGCCTCCAGTGCTTCGAATACTACTGTAAACGTAACAGATCACTTCCCATGAGTGTTATCGTTACGAAGGCTTCCCCTTCATTCATGGTAATTTGCTGACATTGTGCTTTCCGCTACGTGCTGTAATGACATCCCCGCCTGCTATAATGACATCCCCGCCTATTTGATATTCTCATTAACTTTGTAACATAGAATGCAATTCGTGGCTTATTTTATTGGTATACATTCCTTTTAAGCGTCTGGTTATTTTTATTGCGCTCTACCTCTCTATTGCAATTGTATTTGGTTTGATTTACCAAACGCTGGTGCTTCCAAAGTAAGGGATAGTGTTGTTCAGTGCAGTATAATTAGTTTTTCACGTGACCACAGAAATCAAAGCTGCTGCAGGCAGAGTAACCTGGGAACTGGGAAAAGCTACAATGAAATAATACAAATTCGTTCCATTACGGGCTATGAGGGACAGCCCACTGGAGCGCTTCGAACTAATTAGACACCCCCGGGGGTAAACAGCCGGAGCGTTGTTGCATTTCGCGTACGCTGAAATGTGGGCATAGCGGCTGGGTCCTGAGCCGGCCTTACATCACCCGGCACCCTGTGCAAGACTTTGCCACCCCCCCCCCCCCACCCGCCTCTCTCTCTCTCTTTGAATGTATTTGTGGGGGTGTTTCTCTTGATTTTTATTGGCCGTCCTAACGGGTGGCACTTCTAGTTTTCATTCTTTTAACAGTCTCAATGTAGTATTTGTACTGGCGTGGGCAGGACACTTAGTTGTTTTTTTATTTTTATTCCCCCTCTAATTTATACCCCTTGACATCCTTTGATCTTGCTATTGGCGGTCAATTTTTTACACGTTTTCATAGCATTTTGAAGCAGATGAATCTTAATAGCAAGCTGCTTGCGATAACGCAACTCATCTATTATACTGGTGAAATAGAAAAATTTATTGCCTAAAATGATTACAGCCCAGCCTCAAAGGACTGATGCAAACGTTCTTCAAAGGAGGCTCTCAAGACAGTCGCTTCAGACGATTGATATGACATCGCGACTAACCCTGTTAATCCGTGGTTAACCCTCTTGCACCTGGCGGCCCCTTGCGATGTCACTGTGGGAGGTGCGGGAGAAATAACTGCGATATCATGACAATCGGCCGACCAAGCAGCGTAGCAGCGACTGGCAGCGTCGCAAATTGCGACAGCCACCATATTTACCATTTATATATACCGTTATGAACTGCTTCCCTGATGACGTCCATGTAAAAGAGCTTTTTCGTAGCACAGAAGTGGACACAATTAAATTCACCAATTTGTTTGCAAAAATGAAAAAAAGTTGGCGGTATCTTGCGTTATCTTTAAAAGCGAAGTTTCGTACCTCAAAAGCGAAGCCTCATTTTTTCAGTTGTGTTACACAGGATGGATCCCGGCAATACATCATGCATGCATATTACAGAAGTCCGAATGAAAGAACAGCAAAAAAAGTCGCCAATAGCTGCAGCAATAAAAGTATGAATAGTGATCATGCGTGAAATTTTTCATTCATACATTCATACTAATATATTTTCTATAAAAACGAGCACATTTATTAAAATTAGTTGACCAAAACAAAAGGTTCTGAACCCAGGTTAGAACACTAAGTGTAAACTCGCGTCACCATATTCAGACTACGCTAGTCACTAATTTGAAAGCATTACAGGTGAACGTGACAGTAACAACCTGAACGTCTGTCTAGACGCTATTTGCTTCTAGACTCCAAATTCTGTGTTCTGCCGGACAACAGCTGAACAGCTTCAGAATGTTTTTGAGTAAAGCTATATCAAATTTTCTTAAATAAGTATTAAAATAATAAACTTAAACATTTATATCCGCGAATACTTTTTGATGTCGGCCGTTTGAATGCCGCTACGCTCTTTAAAAGTAACAAGAATAGCTAAAATTCAGGCGAGCTAGCCCTCATACCCTAATATATCATGATCACACGCCCCAATAAACTTTTTAGATAATAGCAAGGGGCTGACAATTTGCAAAGTTGCTCCACGACAAGCATATATGAACAGCCGCGAATACTTTATGTAGCTGCGTTAATGCATGGTCATCGTAACAACCTTCTTTATTTAAAGCTCCGGTCGAGACACCGGGTTCGAGCTCTGACATGTGTTCTTGTTTGCAAGACAAAAGTCACCCGATAAAAAGTTAAGCGTCGAAATGGACGCAACTTCAGCAGTCCGAACCATTTCTGCAGCGTAGCTCGCTACCGGGCGCCATCTTTCATATTTTAGGCAATATCAGGTTTCAGTTAAAAGGCCTCAGGAAGCTTCTTGATCAAAGCTATGCCAGATTGTTGCACACCATTTTAAACACCATATATTTGGGTACCTAAAACCGATAAGCATTTTCGATATCTATCCGTGTTACGGTGCTATATAGTTTCAAAGGCTGGAAAAATGCCAAAACTTTGGCCCCCTCCCGTAGGCAGCATCGTATAATATTCAAACGCGCTGGGAAGCTCGTGTATTAATAGCACAGGACTGAAACTTCGGCACATTCCTCAGCTAAGTGTATATTACAGAAATCCCCGAAGCATTTTTTGTAGGTGCTTTCGTTCACGTTTTAGGATTTTTTTTGTACCCCTTCCCATTCAGTTACGCTCCCTGTCGCCGCAACTGCCGGTAGATGGCGCAAGTAGCAGATGTCCCAGAAAGCTTGGCATGTGCGCGCACTCGTGAGCGAACTTTGGCTAGCCTCTGTGCAGTCCTCGAACACACGGGCTTGACGTCCCGTCTGTTCTCCGTCAGGTAGTTACACGCAGTGACCGAACGCTCCGCGAGTTCTACCTTGAAAGATTAATAACTGGACGCCTCACTCCAGTTGTAGCCAACACATGGTTGTGCGCGTGTGATTTAATTCCTCTAAAATGAACTAATCACGCACACAACCTGGGCACATTCCTTATTGTGTAAATAGTTTGTACATATTACTTCTCCCCTATCCTCCCTTCCAGTCCCCTCACCTCTTTCATTTCATTTCTCCATTCTGCCTGCTATCCTTTATTTCCGCTGCCCCAGCTTAGGTGCTTCAGTATCGATGGCAGATGCCGGGGCTAGCAAAAATCTTTTCCCTCCTTTTTACTATTATTTTAATAAAAAAAAACCACTACCACCAGCAGCACGCGTGACACTACAAGCCCGTGAGCTCCAAGCTCTCTTTTCACGGCTTACCGAAGCCGGGGCTTGCCACTTCGCTCGTTCGAAGCCCAACGCAAAAACCCGAATGAAAATGTGCAGCGCGCACTCTCATATAGCGTCCTCCGAATGTTCGAGAGATGAGTGAGGGCACTGGGAGAGGAAGTAGGCGCCGCAGTACTGACACTGCTGTTCCCCTCTCCGCCCACCTTCGGGACGCTGCTTGCTGCTTCCAGAATCGCCCAGCTGCGCGCCGCTAGGTCATGGTCGCGAGAGAGGAGGACCTGGGCCGTGCGCTGGAATGCGATCGGGAGCGCGCGTGCACGTGAGAGTCTTCCAGAGAGTTAATAATAATAATAATTGGTTTTTGGTGGAAAGGAAATGGCGCAGTATCTGTCTCATATATCGTTGGACACATGAACCGCGCCGTAAGGGAAGGGATAAAGGAGGGAGTGAAAGGAGAGAGGAACAAATAGGTCCGTAGTGGAGGGCTCCGGAATAATTTCCACCACCTGGGGATCTTTAACGTGCACTGACATCGCACAGCACACAGAGAGTTCCACACTGTATTTCGGCGGCGGGCGCGCCGAAAGCGTCCGGCGTTAGCCGCAGCGGCCTTACAGGGGGCTTCCCCAACTTTCTCCAAAAGGTGCTCTCCAACTTTGCTATTCACATCTTCTGTCTAAAGTCAATATTTACGCATTTATAAAATCGTCTTAATTGCTAATCAATTAATTGCAAAGCTGGAAATTGCACATGATGCGCAAGCTAATTGGTAGGTGTATGTAAGTGGTTTCCCTGGCCTACCTCAAATGTCTTAATTTTTAACACTTGGCTTAAGTTAGCCTAGACACCCTATATATTACAACTCCGAAGGCAGTTACAATGGCCACCGCAATCTCCGGACCTGAGTATTATTGAGAACTTGTGGGGAAACATCAAAGTTGCTTTGCGCTCCCGCAGCCTACATGGCTTGTCGTCAGACAATTTTTGCTCTGCCGTGCAAGAGCGCTGGTAGGAACTCAGGGCGAACGCTGAGCTCTGCGACGCAGTCCACGAATCTCTCCAAAATAGGATGAGTGCGGCAATTGAAGTCGGCGGACATGCCACCCGCTTCTAGGCGATTGGTAGCAGCGCCAAAGTCATCGCAAGAGTGTATGTGCTTTCGTTTCATCCCGGCTGTTAAACGCTGTTACGGCCATTCTTCATTAACTGCCTAATTTAACTGAAAAAATCCCATTTCTACCCAACCCTTTTCTTTGTCTTGTCTTCAGAGTTTCTCCTTTTTTGTGCTCCTGACAAATAAAACATGTCTATTTTGTTCTCTATCAATTTTTCCCATTTTCTGTCGTTGTAGCCGGCGCACTGCTAAAGCGTTCATAGCCAATTTCCATGGATCTCTACGACGCCATGCATTGATCAGTGACTTGATGGAGCCAAATGTTGAGGTGATGAAAACAATAGTGCGAGTCAGGGGCGTATTCCAGCTGCTCGGCACGAAGCAGCTGAGCAACTATGTTGTGGATGGATGGAAAACTTTATTGGGTCCTGCAAGTAGAGATAGTTAACCACTAAGCAGGCCGCTCCCACGTCGGGACCGGAAGACCAAGCCTCACGGCCACGTCGTGAGCCTGCTGGACAGCCCAGAATTGTTCATCCAGTTTCGGGCTGCGTAGTGCAGCCTCCCACTTGGACGCGTCCTTGATCGCCGAGTCTTCAATTCTTGCGCAAGACCAGAGCATGTGTTCGAGCGTGGCTAAATCACCACAATCCTGGAAATAAGGCTCCGTATACGTCTCTGGATAAAACATGTTGAACCTCCGTGGGCAAGGATAAGCACCAGTCTGTAGTAAGCGTAATGTAAGTGCCTAGCCCTGTTTAGTTTAGGATGCGGCAAACCGTAAACCCTGCGATTAAGAAGGTAATACTTCGTAATCTCATTGTATGTGGAAGGGGAGTCTGTTCTCGGAGAGTACCGCCACGCCGTGGCGCGGGGCAGAGCGGAGGGTAAGATCTCGCGCTGCCTCATGAGCGGACTCATTGAGATTCGAAGGGGCTCCCTCAATCATCCCAAGGTGAGCAGGAAACCAACATAAGTAGTGTTGAGAGATCTCACAGGTCTGCATAATCATAAAAGCAACCTTAGCAACCTTCTCAAAGGCCCTCAAGGCCGACTTTAATGTGTGAAAGTGTCATCACAACTTGAAGATGTGGTTCAGGCATCAAGCAAAGTTTGGCCGTGACAGGCTTTATTTTCTGAGCGAATAAAAAAAAAGAAAAAAAATCAACTGCCCTCGATATGTTAGGTGCTGCACAAAACCAAGCGCAGTTGCAGCGCCTCTCAGGAACCGTGCTGGACTCCCGATTTTCGTGAGCATAGCAAGGGAAAAGTTAGCTTTACCGCAAAGCAAGCGCGCCTTGGCAGAGCCCCCGCGCTTAAGCAGACGACGCAGCGGGGGCCCCACATACAGCTGTCTGCCACTGCGCTTGCGTGCTAGTTCCACAGACTCTAGCGACAGGCGCTCCGCGGAGTGCTGGCCACGCAGAGTGGTGTTGAAGGTAGAAGTGGACGACCGTGTACACATGCCAAGGTTACAGTATGCGTTGACATTCACAAGTCGACAGGGCTCTAAGCTTGTAAAGCGAGCCAATTAAAGAGGCACCATAAGCACCTTTGAGTAACTAACAGTAATTTCTCGTGGGCGATGTAAAACGGGATAGCTTACCTATATATTGACAGAAGAGTGAAACAGCAATAATCTGACACAGAGAAGAAAACCTTAGCTGATTAGAAAAAATTTACTTACATATGTACGCATACCAAGGCTACCGCATACATTGACATTCACAAGTAGACATGACCGCAAGCATGTAAGGCGAGCCAATTAAAGAGACATCATAAGCATCTGAGCAATTAACAGGAATTATTTGTGGGCGATGTAAAACGGGATAGCATACCTATTGGCTGAACAGTGAAACAGCAATAATCTGACACGGAAAAACAAAGACCTTAGCGCCTGTTCGGTCTAAAAACCAGAACAAGACGATCGTTGTTAACAGAAATGAATGGGCATGATGCTGCCGGAGAAACTTGCTCTCCCAAGAAAAGAGTTCCTCCGACAAGAAACTGATCAGCTACTTTCGAACACGGCCAAGTATTGGCCACACAGCGCGGCGTCGAAAGCTGCCAGCGATCGCGGTGCATCGACTGCGCCATAAACTAAGAAGACCCGCAACAATTAACAGACGAGCAAAAAAACCGCTGGGGAAGCGGCCGCGGGAGACAAAGCTCGAGATGCCCCGCCCACGGAATGCCGCATGAACCGCGCGCCGAAAGACACGTGTTAGCACGCAGGTGACTGTAGTGTGACGATTAGATTCCGGAAGCGGGCAATTCAGACAGGAACTGGAGCGTAAAACATCCCACCGTTCTAGCCGACCACTAGTAGGCAGCATTGCCCAACCAGGTTTCCAAGCAAACTGGCGTAGATGGTTTGGGGGGGTGTCGACGCTATGCGCGCCCATTGAGCGCGGCGCATCAGTGAACGGCGAGGGGCCGGCACAACAGGCAACAACAGCGAGCCCATAATGCTCACCACACGGTCTGCAACGATATTGACATCAGGTGCTGCTGCGCTTACATGTCTGCAAAAGGCCACTGACCTAGCAGAGAAAGCGGCAGGCTGCTCTGAGTAGTTACATGAGTAGTTACGGTAGTTACATGAGGTTCATGATTAACAGGACCTGAAGGACTCAAAAACCGCAAATAAGGGCCCAAAAAGTACCGCGTCAGGATTCGCGCCGGAAACCAGTTCCCCAGCAGGATACGCAGAATCCACTTCAAAGCTAACAACGAGGACGTCATAGACAAAGTTGGAAAGGCAAAACCGCCTCTTCCTTTTGTATGGACCAACAAGCCCACCAGCATGTACTGCTGACATGCAGCTTGAACGATTCAAGCAACAGTTCATGTACTAGTATTTATGCAGCGAAACCTGTGGCAACATAGTTTAGGAGCAAAACATATGAGGTGCTACGGCGGAGTCGACCTTAATTAAGCGTATCACTCGTTGCATGTAGTTACACGCGCGAATGAGTATTCTCTGGGCGGCGGCCGTGGAGAGCCCTAGAGAGTGGCAGTCTTGTCTTATTCACTGTATAAACCGTTACTTGATTTTTAGAAAAAGAAAGGGCTAGAACTGCCTTACTCAGTAAGTGGACACCACAGCAACTTCACAGTGCGATTGTGGGGTTTACTGACCCAATGAGCCAGTTATGCGCCTTTGCTTTTATTAAAACCAACGGAGAGTCTAGACTGCGAATGAGACAACATGGGGAACTAGACTATATGCTTCGTGCTTCATGCAAGCAGGCCTTGGATTCAGTTAAATGTGCAGATAACGCAGCGGACTGAAGACCGCAAGCAGAAGAATGCCAAGTATGCACGTGTGCGTTGAGTGGCCAAAATGGGCTTCTCATACGCCCAACCGGCCATTTGATTGACTGATTGATTGAACAATTTTTATTGCCATAATAAAAGGCGTTTGTAGCACTCGCGCGGTCGATCAGTGGTTAGGGCGCTTGGCTACGCACCCGCTGTACCCGGGACCGAATCCGACCACGGCCTCCGCGTTTCAATGGAGGCGAAACGCAAAGGCGGCCGTGTGCTGTGCGATATAAGTGGATGTTAAAGATCCCCAGGTGGTCGAAATTATTCCGCAGCCCTCCACTACGGCACCTCTTTCTTCCTATCTTCTCTTAGTCCCTCCTTTATCTCTTCCCTTATGGCGCGGTTCAGGTTCCCGCCGAGATTTGAGACAGATACGGCGCCATTTCCTTTCCCCAACAGCCAGTTTTCATTTCATTTCCGGCCCTGGCATGAAGAGAGGGAGAAAATAGATGCCCAAACGGGCAGTCGCCTCCGAAACGTCCAAACGTGCCTGCCACCACCACATTCGACAAACTCAGCCGCAAGACGTTGCCACCACCCCTCCGTACCTTGTCGCCCATTTCGAGAGCAACATGCCGACAATTAACAGACAGGCTGCTTTATTTCGCCTACCGTCTCCCATACTTTTACCCCAGCTTCCCCCCTCATTGTAACACGTGCGGCGTGCCCAAGTCCACAATTTTTCACTGCCTGTGAGAATGTCCTTCCCCAAAGGTTTTACCCCCATCGCCAATCCCTCTCATTCTTCCTGGGAGGGTGCTTACGGACCGCTCAGCCCGCCGGCCAGAACTGGCTGCTGCATCGGGCTTTATGCGAAGCTCAAGCACGTGGACTCCTGGACCAGTAGGAGACCACTCTGGAATATTTTTTCGTCTAATACAGTTATTTCCACCCATCCGTCCATCCGTAAGTCCGTCCGTCCGTCCGTCTGTCCATCCATCCATCCATACGTCCGTCCGTCCGTTCGTCCGTCCATCCGTCCGTCCGTCCACCCCTCCATCCATCCATCCATCCATCCATCCATCCATCCATCCATCCATCCATCCATCCATCCATCCATCCATCCATCCATCCATCCATCCGTCCGTCCGTCCGTCCGTCCGTCCGTCCGTCCATCCGTCCATCCATCCGTCCATCCATCCATCCATCCGTCCATCCATCCATCCATCCATCCATCCATCCATCCATCCATCCATCCATCCATCCATCCATCCATCCATCCATCCATCCATCCATCCATCCATCCATCCATCCATCCATCCATCCATCCATCCAGACCTTGATCAGAGTTGCTCTTCCGGCTAGTTGATATACGTGATGTCAAAACTTCTAGCGCTTGCAAAAGCGCTAAAACCGCTTTTATTTTTTAACGCTGTTTTCTTCGTGTGGTCGCGCACGTGTTGTCTTGTTCATGTTCGTCCTCATTTGTACACGCTAAAAGTTGTCACACCAGACCTCTCTTGGCCTCTAATGCAGATCAGCTTACTCTAGTTAATGCGTGGACGCACTAAGCTTACGTCTACTAATTTTTCTGTTGTTTTATTATTTTTGCAAACACATTTAGCGAGGAATTGGGAAATAATTTATTTATTAAGCTATGTATAATAAAAAGTGCACACCATACACACAATAACCATTCTTTCCCTTTATGTAACTGAAACTTGTGGATATGGATGGGTACACTGCAATTACGTGAAATTACCCAAGGAGCATGTGAAATTAGCGCTGTGCGAATATTCAAAATTTTCAAATAAAGAATTGAATATCTTTCCATTCGAATTCACGAATTATACAAGTAGTGCGTCGTCAATAATTTATCCAACAAATCGAATCTGTGTGTTTTTGTATAATTTTCGAACATTAGGCGCGAAGTTCGAATAGGGCACTCTAGTTTTTTGGAAGACAGTTTAAAAAAATTGGTGGGCGTTTAGCTCTGGTTAAACCTGGAGTGGCACGATAGCTATACCTGGCCGAGTGGAAATTGTTCAGATGAATTGGTTTCACCGCTCCGTTTGGCTGGGCGTTCCTTCTTCATCTTCGTCCCACTTGACACGGCGCATGCGTACAACTGTGGCGCCATGGTGGCGCCGCCGCGCTGAAGGCTCGAAATGCGTCCGTAATGTAACTATCGCTAACAAACGGGGCTTACTTTGATGCCACACAATTTCCTGCTGCGATCGGTCTTGCTGGGATTTTGTTTGCAGCTCCACTACGCTTTCCATTTGTGTCATAGCGTTCACAATGCTCGTACATGTTGCCTTCAAGATCGGGCAACGCAACAGGGTTCTGCCAGGTTTAACAAAGGCGGCCTTCATGACCGATATCAGAGGCGGTGTTTTCAACCCTCATCTGCCTCAATAAATCATAATTAGCTCTATTTGGAAATATGTCGACATCAGTAGGAAAATAACTTTCTTAGGCCTATAACGTGATTGTCAATGAGTTAATAAACTGACATCGTGTTGTTTGTCGCTATGGCGGAGAGCTGTGTTGCGCCTTGCGATTAATACGGCTTTAAGTACACAATTAACCACACATGAACTAGCGCTTCACTGATTGCCATGAATTTACGTTTTCTGCCAATATTTGCAGTAATAGGCAATAATCCCCAAAATATTCAATTCGTGCTCTATTTCTTTCTTTCACTATTCAATTTTCATTCGGATCAGTCTTTTATTACGCTCTCTGTATTCGATCTGGCACCAAAACAAGCCTGGTATTATTGGATTCGGCATCTACAAAGTATTTCTTGTACACGCCTGTCTGCAATACTTCCTTTCTCTTCATGTTTTCAACCTCATATATAGCGTAGAGGTGGAGCTTGCGCGTCGTGTGCAAAGGGACAGGAGTTCCAATTATCCCCGGGTTGCTCAATTCTCCGTAGGATTAAAAAAAATCCGTGGCAGTACAGCACCCCTGAAACGAAATGGCACGATGCGTCCAATGATCTACAGGCGCCGTATAAAGTAAACGGATGCCAATCTTAGCCAAAAAATTTAATTTTATCGCCTTCATTTTGTAAAGGAATAAATAGATTCAGCCAAATAGTATTTGTGTGACTTACACAGTGCAGCAATAAATCTCGACCACAATGATTTGCCATAATAGTCATAATCGCCTTCCATTTAATGTTGACGGCGGGTTTACATAAAATTCTTAGGACGATGCGGGACTCTTGGACAAGTAGAAGCCCATTATTGAGGATCGTTCAGTGCGAAGGCACTACGACAGTGGGTGAACCCGGAGAAAAGTCGTGCGATTTTTGTGGCAATACTTGTTGTTGGGCTAGTTGGTAAGCCATGTTCTCAGTACCAGCGCAAAGAGGACAACGGACAAGAAAGAGAGACGGCGACCCGAACAGAGGCGCTGTAACGCGCTGATTTCTAAAGCGAAAGCTTTACTAGAAGCGAACTTGCGGTTTCGCCGTGGCGATGCTCCGAGCAGGAATATGACATGACGTTAGAACGCGCGCCTCGCCGCGGAGCAGACCCGATCTGGCCGGGCCGGCGGCGGCTGGCGCACTCGGCGCGAAATAGAGACGTGCTCCAAATCTCCGCCAGTGCGGTCACAGTGCGCCGAAGCCGCCAACCGCGTCGACGGTCAAGCGCAGTTGGGGTATAGAGGGTCTCGCTTTGGCCGACGTGACGTCGCCATGCAGCGCGCGCGCGCGTTACGCCGGACTATAAACGCGTCTTAACAGAGCCTACGCTTAACCGCTAACCAAAGTATCTGGTGGCGGCATCTATGTGAGCCACTGAAACCCCCCACACACTCACTGAATAATAATACAAAAACATCTGCCGAGCTCCGAATAGAACCAGGGCCTTTGGCGTTTGAGGCAGAGGCGCTGTCATTGCGCCACGACGGCTTTTTTTGTCTTTATTGCCAGCCTGCGCCACGGCGGCTCAAGCTTTAACCATAAATAAAGGCACATCTAGTGAATGCACTGTTCTGATGCAGAAGTCTCCGCGCTTTCGCTATTTACATCATGGCCTAACAGAGCTAATGTATCAGCAATTTTTGTGGGTGTGCGATGTTTGTGGGTTTGTGTCAGGTGAAAAAAAATACTAGAAAAAAATAAAATAAATATTCTCGACTACGATGCGAACCCGCGACGGCAAGAACAGATCAGCTACGGCTGCCACAGAGAGAGACCATTACGCTATCGCCACTTTTTTGTCTTTATTGTCTCTTTCGACAGTTTAGAACAGATCACAAACATGTTCTGTGTTACATTCTCAAACATCAAGAGCGGGCATGCGCTTCACTCACGTGAGAAAATCAAAAATGTTTCAAAGCACACAACTCTCCAATCAACTCGATAACTTCTCCAAAATATAGCTCCTTGTACACATCACGCAGCTTAAATATGTTTTCTATGAAATAATCTCGGACAGGCCGGGCATCTTCATCGCAGTGTCGTACAGCCATCCTGCTTCGCCAAATGCTGTGCAGGCCAAGAAGGAAGCATACATCGTATTTATAAAGATTATCTTTATAAAGATTTTATAAAGACTATAGGCTATCGCCGCATCCGAATACGCCTCGTGTTAAACGGCAGCACACCCGTCCTGTCCATTGCGCATCGTCTTCTTCATCAACTAATACTACTATCAAATTAACACTCGCGCTTTGAGGTATGTGGCGGAGAGATGTGCGCTGCGACAACGGTGTGCCAGAAACAAGACACTAGAGCATTACCGTGGTTATTTTCAACATTGCGGCAGAAACGGTGCACTGGAGAAAAGGCCTTCGGCGCAGATAGGATAAATTGACATTGAGGATGAAAACGTTCAAGACGTTCATAATTGCCACCCTGAGTGCCAGTGGACGCCTCAGTCGTGTTTTCACGTATTTGGCGGTTGTGTCTAACTGCAAAAAACTGTGATTTCGCACAATATTTCGTCCTTAGCAATGCTAAGCCACCTGCCATTTTGTTGTGAAAAGAAAGTTGTTCCTACCCATCCATGTTTTCAAGTCTCCTCCGCTTCCGCGTACGTCGATATTTGCAAAGACCGGTTATATATATATATATATATATATATATATATATTATATATATATATATATATATATATATATATATATATATATATATATATATATATATATATGATTTTGTGCACAACACCTGCGGGGTTCCATCGAAGACACGGAATTGGTAAAAATAAGGTTGTATTCATTGCTTAACAATGGAGTTCTTTGTATGCATGAACTTTGAGAAAAGTGAAGAACTAATGCATATTTTTTTTTCTTTCTTTATTCTTTCTTTATTCTCAGAAACAGTACACAAACTGTTGGTTGGACCCATAGCCTTTACGGCTAGTGAGGGGTCCAAATACAACACAAGCACAATACTACCGCAGACCGTGTAAAATAAAAAACTTCAAGATTAACACACACAATTGATTCCTACATTTCCATGGAATTTAAATAGTGTTTTAAAGATGTTGAAAAGTTATTTTTTTCTTTAACTTCATTCGGGATTTCATTCCACACATGGGCTCCACTGTATTCTAGGAGTCTCCGGCCGTACATATTGTAACAAGGTGGTAAATTAAATAGATTGTTAGTTGCAGCTCTTGTTTGTTTCATTGGTAATCTAAATAAACTAAGGGGCAGGGGGTTGTTAGATTTTATTACATTGTTTACTATTTCAGCTATCTTCAGTTTATATGCCATTGATAGGGGTAAGATACGAAGCTGCTGAAAGAGTGGCCTGCTGGGGTGTGTATTATTTGAATAAGTTATCATACGAATAGCTCGTTTTTGAAGGCGAGAAACAGGATCTAGGTATGTTTTATATGTACCACCCCACGTTTCCAGGCAATAAGATAATTGACTGTGCACAAAGGCGAAATACAGAACGCGCAGAATTGGAAGATCAAAGCAGTCCCTGGCCTTTAGTAAAACATGACAACCATAGGCTAATTTGGAGCAAACATTATTAATTTGTTCTTTCCAGTGCATATCAGACGCGAACAGGACACCAAGATACTTGTATTGAGGCACCCTCAGCAGAGTCGTGTTGTCGATAGTTACAGATATACGTTCGTAGTTCATGTTCTTCCTGCGCGAGTGAAACACGGTGTACTTTATTTTCTCAGTATTAAGGGTTAACCGATTACTTTTAAACCACTGCGAAACTTCACCAAGCTCTTCATTAATTATACATTTAAGTGCCACTAAATTTTCCCCTGTAAAAAGCAGTGCAGTGTCATCAGCATATATTACAGCTTTCGAATATTTCAGCGTTGATGGAAGGTCATTAATATACAGGGAAAAGAATAGCGGCCCAAGCACGGAGCCCTGAGGCACACCTAGATTAATGCTTTGCGGTAGTGAGGCTAAATTGTTCATGACAACATATTGTTTCCGTCCTGTAAAATAGCTTTTAATTAGATCACGAATTTTCCCTCTTAAACCGTAGGTTTCCAATTTCTGTTGTAGTATTGTGTGATCAACCGTATCGAAAGCTTTTGATATGTCTAAATATACTACTATGGCCAGCTTGTTATTATGCAGTGCAGAATTTATAAGTTGTGAAAGAACAAGAACTGCGGATGACGTTGACCTTTGGGGCCTGAAGCCATGCTGATTATGACATATAATGTTATATTTATTTAGAAAATTTTGTATACGTTTACAAAGAACCTTTTCAAAAACTGTATTAATTGCATTTAATACCGATATTGGTCTGTAGTTTCGCGGATCAGATCGCTCACCGCCTTTATAAATAGGTACAACCCTTGCAACCTTCAGCTCGTCAGGATATATTCCGTTTGCGAATGAATGGTTAAATATGTGTAGTAGATGGATCGCTAGTATATCAATGTTGTTTTTGATCAGTCTAACGGGTATTGCATCAGGTCCTGCCGCCTTGCCGGCTGAAAGGCTGCCGACTGCAGTGATTACTTCTTCTATGTCTATGTCAGGCAAAGCAAAACTGTTATTAACACGTTCCGGCATCTTCGCGGTAGGTGCGTCAGCATGAACTTGCGCGGCAACCGTAGGCCCAATAGAGGTAAAATAGGTATTGAATGATTCTACTGTGTCTTCGTCAACTGTCTCAGGGAGTGTTGCCGTACTGGATCGCAGGCCGATTGCGTTGTTCACTATATCCCAATTTTTTTTTTGTATTTCCATGCGCCTGTTTCACCAGTGATGAATAATATTCTTTTTTTCTTTTTATTGTTCTAATAACAGACTTTAATGCGAGTCTACAACGCGAAATGATCCGGAGCGCCTATTCTATGCCAGCATAATTGAACTTCACATTGGAAAAAGACGTGCAGAGACGACGCTTATGAAACATTTAGTGAATCCCTGCCGCGACGAGCCGCTGGTCCCAGAATTCGCCGAATCGCTTTGCAGGTGACACGACCTTAACTCAGTCAAGTATTCGACGCAGTAGCAGGCGAATGCTACGGAATTATTTTTATCTCTGCTCTATTTGAAATTAGTGCTTAGATATTAGTTTCCGGTACGTGCTTATTCATGCAGATGCACAGTTTTAATGTTTATAAGAAAGGTGAGTACTACACGTTCAGTATCCCATGGTATATAGTGACTGTCCACAATGCCGTCAATACTGGAACACCAGTGAAATTCAAACCACACTCATGAGTTGTTTGGTGTTTTTATTTGCAGGAAAGAAAAGGCACGCCTCGTTTTTTATCCAGTTGGCGAAAATAGCGCATACTTGTAATGCGCTGCCTTCAGATTAATAGCTTTGCTGCTGCTGTTGCGAACTCCAGCCGCTGTTGCCCCAGCCACTGCCTGCACCGAGAGAACCTCCTGAGCTTCCACCAAAGCTGCCTCCTGAACTACCTCCACCAAATCCGTCTCCTAAACCTCCACCGTATTCACTACCAAATCCGCCGCCTGAACCTCCACCGTATCCACCACTTGAACCACCTCCAAACCCGAAGCTTGAGCCTTGGCCGAATCCACTGCCGGAGCCCAATCCTAAGCCACCTCCTTGTCCACCACCAAGGCCACCCTGAGATCTCCATCTCCAGGACTGCGGTCCGAAAGTCCAGTAAGAACCACTGCTGCCACCCCCATGGACCACCAAAGCCACCTCCTTGACTACCTCCACCCGATCCGCCGGACGATCTAATCTGCTGGAGGAACTGTCGGTAGCTTGTCACCTGCCCCTGCCTTCGTAGTGTCCTATACAGACGTCTTAGTTTTCTTTGAGATAATCGACCTCTCACGCGTGAGAACAAACTTTGACCGCCACCAATACTGCCAATTCCTCCACTTCCTAAGCCGAAAATACCGCTGCCTCCTAAGTCACCACCTCCAAATCGGGATAGAATACCGCCTCCCATTCCACCCCGTCTTCGAAGGCGCGAAATTAACCCACCAGAACGACGGCCGCCACCTAGTCCACCCCGTCCAGTGATGCTGCTAAACAAACCTCCCCCACTTGACCCGCCGCTAAGTAGACTTCCAAGTCCACGTCTTCCTCCGCCTCCGCCCCATCCTCCACTGATGCTGCTTAAGAAACCTCCCCCACTTGAGCCGCCGCCTAATAGACTTCCAAGTCCACGTCCTACTCCACCTGCGCCCCCTCCTCGTCCTGAGCCGCCCAGTCGGCTTCCAAATGAGCTCAGTATGCCCAGTCCACCACCAAGTCCGCCTCCAGATTGTCCATCTTCTCTTCCTCCGGAGCCGCCCAATAAGCCTCCAAATGGGCCCAGCGTGCCAAGTCCACCACGAAGTCTGCCTCCAGATTGTCCACCTTGTTCATTTTGTCCCCATTCTTCGCCTCCTTGTCCTCCTGTGCTGCCACTTTGTCCGTAACCGAAACCTCCTTGTCCACCACTGCTACCTTGCCAACCCTCATTTCCGTCACTACCTTGCCCTCCTATTCCCTGCCCACCCAGTCCTCCACCATATCCAATTAATCCGCCGCCCAGTCCACTCTCTCCACCACCCCTACCTCCTTGTCTTCCGTAGATTCCCCAGGAGCTCCCTAGGCCTCCAGATTGGCCATCTATCCCTCCTTCCCCTCCAGATAGTCCTCCACTTCCACCTTGGTCGTCTTGTCCTTGATATCCCCCAAAACTCCCGCCTAATCTCCATGATCCTCCTCCTTGTCCTCTGCCATATCCTCCGGAATTATATCTCCACGAGGGTGAGCTCCACCAAAGTACACTAGGACCACTGCCGCTGCTCCAACCAGAGCCGCTGCTGCCGCCAGAGAAGTCGCCAAATCCGCCTAGTCCACCTCCGCTGCTGGACCAACCTCCGGATGCGTCTCCACCACCACCTCCGCCGCTGGACCAACCTCCTGAGCTGCCTTCACCGCCACTTCCGCTTCCTCCGTATCCTCCGTATCCACCTCCAAATGCTCCGCCACCACTTGAACCGAATCCACTCCCGAAACTACTGCCATCACCCACTTGCCCTGCGAGTTGAAATCAACATGCTCGAAACACTCCACTCTGAAGAATGAAATGGACAGCTGTGTTAATCAGTTATGAATTATTTTTTAATTAGGAAACTAAAACTTTACATTGCAAGTTGAGCGCATTCGATGTAACCCTGGAAATTCCAGACCTGAAGTCTCTTTCTTGCGTCATTGAGATTTCAATCACTTAGCTCTGTGGTTCTGGACCCTGCTTGCTAGCGCAGTGCCGAGTGTGTCATCTTGGATATATGGCGGTAAAAAATAATCTCTGTCCAAAGAATTCTGTTCTTCTTATTCTGTTCCAGTAGTTGCACCGCTCGATATTTATTTAGTTTTTATGCCTAACCACGTAATGATTATGCACCATGATCAAGTGTTGCCTTTGTTTTGTGAGCCCTTGAATGTAGTTTTGTACTTCTTAGAATGCCATTTCAGTAAAGAAAATGAATCATAATATGGTTATCTATAGTAGGATAAAACTAAAAAGAAAGCAGTTGGTAACATTGTGCGTAGTCCGTGGTGTCTTATATTACTCCGCTGACTAACCAGAACTTTAAAGCAAATCAGCTTTTAATTGCTTGACCATTAGAAACAAATGAGCGGCATCAAAAAAATTTACTTAATAGATTCGTGTGGCGTTTAACTCCTTGTTTGGGTAACTGGAAAACTGTTGCTTCATTGCAGACTTAGGCTATATCGGACTATATCTATTAAATTTCAGGTGAAAAAGCAAGCTGTCGTTTAACACAATTTGTTACATATGGCTTAACGCTTCCCGTAACAGCAATGCTCGTTTTCTTGTTATTAAAGGAATTTGGAGGTGGCTGTGGGCTACGCAAAAAGCCACGGCCGCCTTTCTTATAAAAACAAAAACGTGCGTACACACAACGAGCCCATGACACTTGTTGTTGGTACCTTTGCCTCTAAAGGTAGTATGCCTGTGAAAAGTGGTTTTTCCATACGGTGTTTGATGCAATGATTTCGTAGCTTCCGAAAAAGTAGAAAAGCTTTGTAATACTGATCGATAGCCATAGCAAAACATTTCATAATTATTTCATCAGACGCTTCAAATTCTCATATTGGAGAAACTAAAACGCTAAGCGCTCGTGTGCTGTGCGATGTAAGTGCACGTTAAAGATCCCCAGGTGGTCGAAATTATTCCGGAGCCCTCCACTACGGCACCTATTTATTGCTTTCTTCTTTCACTCCCTCCTTTATCCCTTCCCTTACGGCGCGGTTCAGGTGTCCAACAATATATGAGACAGATACTGCGCCATTTCCTTTCCCCAAAAACCAATTATTAATATTATTATTATTATAAACTTAAAATTGGCAGTTTAGTGAAATAGCTTTATATCTTAGCAACGCACCACTTACCGCAAAAAGTTTCTAGGAAAACTTACACTGGTGCTTGGGGGATTTTGTACGAAATGAAAATATGTGCTATACAATTTATGTACACATAATAGGCATTTTTAATAGGAGGTTCCATCAACGGCCTCGCTCTGCGGCCTCTTTCGGTGCCAATTTACCTGACTTTTCTGTAAGATATTTCTGTCAATAAAAAGAGATGGACCATTTTAACCGGATACGAACACTGCTGTTATCGAGTTTTATGAACTGAATACTAAGGAAATTTTTGCGGAAAGACGTAATCGTGCAAGTTTCAACCTGCATGCACGTCCATGACCTGCTTCATTTGATGGCGGAGACTGGGCGTTAATCATGAGTTTGTGGAAAGAGAGTATTGTTGAACACTGACATGCCCATTGTTTCTACACAAGGTGTACCCGCTGTTTTTTTTCAGAGATGCGCCCACTTAAGTTAGACATAAGAAGTAGGACAACGGTCTCTTGGACGGCACTAATTAAGACCACGTATAAAAATAAAGGAAACGCATTTGTCTGTTTTCCATGGTTTCAGTGAGTGCTGGCTTGCGTCTTATGTGTATCATAACGCGCTCTTCAGTTGACTTATCTGCTCAATTTAGATATACTTATTTGTGATGTGAAAACTTAAAATGCTAATGAGAAGCTTTCAAGTGCTCCGAGCTTATCAGTCTGTATGGTACTAATGGTACTCCAAGCCTAAATGAAGCAAAATATGCAGCGATATCGAGGTGCATTAACACCTGTTCTACTGACTGAAGAAATGCTCAGCAGTCTTGTGCACTTAGTATACGCTCTACCGTCGATTATGTTCCAAATACTCAGCAATGAGTTTCGAACCTCGCCTTGAATGGAAAACATGCTAAGTGTCTGTTTCGATAGGCTGCTGTCTTCTCTTGAGCACTACAGGCAGTTAGCACTACACACTTAAAGGAATGAAATGCGGGCAATAGGAGCACGTGACAATTGGCTGTGCATAAAGTATGAAAAATATTTTAATATTAAACAAAAGTTGCGCCGGCCGAGGCCTTCCTTACAGATAAGAGACAGGGACTTGTTTTGATATTAAACACTATTACACCTGAGCTCAGCGTTCTAGGAGCTGCGGGAAGCAATAAGGCTTCATGAATGCATATGGGGTGGGGGGGGGGAGTCTGCAGAAATAGTGTATTTTTCAAGGCAATATGGTATAATGAACTATTTAGTGCAACTTCGTCAGTACTTCGCCTTCAACTTTTACTGATATTTTATTTTTGTTGATTTGGAGCTTTGATCATTGTACAAAAACCTTGGTAGCTAAAACTAATGAACAGAATAACCTTTACTTTAAGCCTCCTCTTGACCCTCCCATGTGGCTGGTACCATCCAGGCCGTTTTGTATCCTTTTCCAGTACTCATAACCAAACTGCATTACTAAGGTGACCAAATGGTTTCAACAGTTTTCTTCAAAATTGGCACAGAATAAGTGAGCATATTACGTGGTTTTCCATGCTGCGTCACCGATCCTGCAGCCAGCGTTTACGATTTTCTACCCTTGGCAAGCCGGATTTTTTCAGATTACCTCAATTTAGGGGACTTTTAAGGTCAGCCGTAAGGGTGTGACGTGATAGCGTAATGGGTTACTTGCCTTAAATGCCGGAGGTTTATCATCTAATCCTGCTATACATGAATAATTCCTTGCGGAAAATTCCTCACAAATTTCTGTTGTGAGACCAAGCATCATAAAGTACGGCACAGTCTTCTGAACTACGGTAAATGATTTGCTTGGTTATTTTAATCAGTATTCTTTATTAAAGGTCGACGCTAGGCTAGTTTTTAAATCCAACTGCTTTATAAAGTTTCTTCCCATTACTTGCTACAATATCTATAGTTCATTGCGACAAGTTTTTCGGAGCCAATTTTTAAAAATTGCGCTCTTATAGAAAGTCTTCAGACAGGTCTTAATTGTGAGAAAATGTTTCGTCTCAATAGAGTGTTCCGTTAAAGCAGCGTTGTGAGAGCGGTTGGGGGAAGCATGGCATATCTCTGGCATGCATGACCTATTCGGTATCATAAATAAGGTCACTTCTGATGACGTCTGACATATTGCAACCAAAATATGTCAGTTATTTGACGTTGTTGAAATGCCGATATTCGGACTAGGCGTCTTAATGTTTTAGCTGGCGTTTAAGTTTTTTAACTGAATTACCTGTCTAGGAATAATCCTGTAGTACTCCTATATTTTAACATTCTTATCTTTATGCCCATGCAAGAGGCCGCCGCAGGTTAGTAAGAGTATAAAATCTCTCAGGATGCGAACTTAGGGAACGGACAACAACTTTAATATTAGGGAACACAGAACAACTTCAATAGCTAGTGTTGAGTAACATGCTTGGAAATGGCTTTTTTTTACTGAAGTAACAGATTAATGGCGAACGTGGTTTTCTGGGGAAAACCATTTTTCTAAGTATATGATCTCGGTGAGCTTGCTTGAGTTTCTACCAGAATTAAACTTCTGCGCACTCGTGTTAAGATTGTACAGACAGCCACAGTGCCTGGATAAAAGGTTCTATGAATAATTGTCCATTTCCTTATATTGCGCTTGCCGGAATGCCAGGTACTTACACTGGAAGGCTTGGGAGGATTCAAATCCATGGGATACTGTAATGGAAAGCAGAAAAACGGCTTTCAGACGACGTTGAAAGAGGTAAAAATGTGAACTTGATCGAGCTTGTTGGAAAATCCAAGATTAACCGCATACAAAGAAAGTCTTTGGCAGCCATTGCCATTGCCTAGTTATAAATGGTCTGGAGTCACATAAGAAAGAACATGCTGCCGGAGGAGTTTACATTGAAGTTTTCCTTTTGCCTCTCGGTCAAAAGAAAACCGTAAATCGTGCCACACTGTGTGGTGGCTTATAATTACTAACTAAATAAACCTAATTTTTTTATTGAATGTTCGCCAAAAGTGGCGTTAAAAATCTTCCTCTTGCAGCTGCATTTAAAATGCCTTGATTGAAGCAATGCCGATTGCTAGGTACCCCGAAACGGTTACTATGTAAGATTACTGCAGGATGTAAATCCGGCGACTTATAAAGGAGAACGTGCTTTGACAAGCGCAGCAAAGCTTACCCAAAAGGCTGACGACCAGCGCGGTGAGGCTGAGAGACTTCATGGTGCTGCTGATGCGCCGCACTACTTCGTCTGCCAGGGATTCGTATGCGCGTAGCTTTTATACACTACTGCCTGGGGCTTCAAAATTTAATTCTGGCAACCCCTTCCCGGGCCCTTATCCAAACAATGGTATCATACAAATTTCATTGCCGGTCTGAGACAATGTCTAGAAAAAAAGGAAATAAGAGCAACCCATATGGATATAACTTCCAAGGGCTTCGCCTCTTTTAGACAATAGACAGTCGACGCGAAAAGATCTTTTTTCAGTCTTTCGTCCTTGAGTTTCTTTAAACTCTGCAGATGTCATGCGTGTACACAAGCGTTGTTCTTCTTTTAGAAATTATGACAGTATCATTCGTCTGAAAGGAATCGTTGAACACTTTGGCCAGAGTGGGAAGGGAACAGCTGATATTTCTGTTGTTTGCATGTTGCAAAACTGCTTCGAGAGCAGAACACTTCCATTGGAGCGAGTTGTTAGCTAAACAAGGTGTTTTATATCAATTGCCGTAACCTTTCTGTTAGTGCCTAGTTCACTGGATGAAGGAGGGCAGATACTGGTTTTCGCTTCCTCCTTAAATGCAGCGCATTTTCAAATTAATGATGCTGGTAGGCAAAGCATGCCCAGATGTTTGCGCTAGGGTTTCAAATGATGGCCTAATCATTGGTGAGTCGCGAAGATTTTTAGGCTTCTCCTGACCGCATCGAAGTGCGGAAAAGTTCAGTAATGACTTAATCGTTGCTTTGTTTGCATATTTACGCTGTTTGAGTTCACATCCTGCCGGGCGTCTTCCAATACACAACTCTCCACGGGCCTTACCTAGGTGGAGCTGGTTTTCCTATTTCGCGCAAACTTTTCTGCGCTGGAAAGGCACCGGCGTTGTAGACGGCGTCATCATGGGGCTTCTTACCCGATTATGTGCGCTGTGGCGAAGCCCTAACACCTTCGCGGCTTTATTAAGGCGGAACATGGCATCATTTATGACGTTAGTACAAAGCAATTCTATTGCATTACCTGCAAGTTTCACACATTCGATAAAATTAAGCTTTTCATATTGTAAGACTCTTACTGCTGCCCATAAAGGGGCACAGAGGACGAATTGCAGTTTACCTCTGCAGACAGGGTACCTCGTTCAAATTCAGAAAGACACTACTCTCATCCAAAACAGCAATTTTATATCATCCTAAGGTACCAATTAAATCTTTGGAGACGAAAAATTATTTATTGCATAAATCATGATCAGAATATTGTTACAAGCCAAATGTAAAAATATTACTCAGCAAACATTGCACCTTTCCGCCAAATTTTGTTTTCTGCACTTATTTGGACAACGCGGCCCAAAACTGTGACATGTACAGAACCCCGACGTGTTTCTTTTTGCTAACACAATTTTAGACATTATCATATGTATATTCGTCACAGAATCTGCATCTTGAGATTACTGTTCAGCATGCTGCTCGTGAAAGAGAAAAAAACTTGTTTTTTGAGGATATACACAAAACATGCCGCATTTCCTGAACAGAATACGGCTCGTTGACATGCTGCTCGTGAAAGAGAAAAAAAACTTATTTTTTGAGTATATACACGAAACATGCCGCATTTCTTGAACAGAATACGGCTCGTTGACATGCAGCCTTTATGTCTGCACCATTGCAGGCTTGGCAGGCACACATGCTGGTGTCACTGACTGCACCCAGCATAGCGGATTGGTTTCTGTCCAATGAAGCTGCAAACGCTCGTCTACATTGAAAGTTTCCTGTCAGGGTCGAATACAAGTTTTTGGCGGGCGTCGAAAAGCTAGATTTTGGATGGCCCTAGCACCCATTGTGCACAAAATCAAGGAAATAGCTCCATCGGGCACTGTCGCTTTTTGATTTCATTTGTTCTTTACAACACTGGGTTGAAAAATCTCTAAAGTTCCAAGAGAAACTGCAAAAAAGTACATTAGATTTGCTCAATGGTGGCTCTTGAGGAAAGGAAATCGCGCACTAACTACTGATCCGCAGTATCCGGGCTCGAACCCGACAGCGGTGGCAGCGTTTCAATGGAGGCGAAACGCAAGGCGCCCGTGTGTTGTGCGATGTGAGTCCACGTTAAAGATCCCCATGTGGTCCAAATTATTCCGGTGCCCTCCCCTACAGCACCTCCTTCTTCCTTTCTTCTCTCAGTCCCTCCTTTATTCCTTTCCTTACGGCGCGGTTCAGGTGTCCACAGAGATATGTGAGTCAGTGACTGCGCAATTTCCTTTCCCCCAAAAAATCATTTTTAATTTTTTTTTTTAATTTTCTCACATCTGGTTTAGTGTTTTACCGAGATGTGACGCTTACTGCACTGTTTGCTTTCCTCGGAAACCACCAATCAGCAGAGGCCAGTATTGTGTGGCTTTCTTGGCGTCATCAGCGGACTTCCATTGCTGCGTCGCCTGCTCTTCTCGAAGGGGCTTTCTTGCAGGCAAATACTTTATTAGCAATATCAGTTTGAACTGAGAACCAATCTAATGCAGGT
Organism: Amblyomma americanum; assembly: GCA_030143305.2. Taxonomy (NCBI): domain Eukaryota; kingdom Metazoa; phylum Arthropoda; class Arachnida; order Ixodida; family Ixodidae; genus Amblyomma; species Amblyomma americanum. Next base: position 157,542 of record JARKHS020009642.1, read on the forward strand.
TTTTTCGCAAGGTCTCTTGATATTTCATTGGTTTTTCAATGAAGTGCTTTCTGGAAAGCAAATGGAACTAAATATCGAGAGGACCCGATGCAGCCATCATTTCCTTGATCTTGCGGACAGTGGATGAAGAGACATTACAAAATCTAGTTTGTCCACGCCCCCTCCCTCCATAAACCTGTTGCATTCGGTGCTGACTGAATTTAAAGCTTTCAGTGTTGATATGAGGTTTGCAGCTTCACTACATTGTTGAACTGTACCAACTTCAGCTAAGGTAACAACGGCTGAAGGCCTCTTGGCAGTACCATTTACTTGAAAATGAACAACAACTCCTTTCTCAGAAAACATCCGTTCTGTCCGTAGTGTTAAGATCGGCGCCAGCAGCTCTCATCATTAGCAATGGAAACAGCATCTCACCTGCTGGAAGCCAACGCTGTGCTTCTTCGGGATGGTCGCGAGCCACGCGATAAAGATCGCTCCCACATTCTCGCCCCCGAGTATCCCGATGAGCGTCGCCCGGATGGATTCCGGGAACCCATCAAGCGAAGCGGAGAGGCCGCCACAGTGATCGAGCGGCAGCTAATCCCCAATCGTCTTTGCTAAGTTGGGGAGCTAATGCGGCCTGGTTCCCGGTAGAAGACGGTCTGCGTGGGAAAACGGCGGCGGATTAGCGGTCATTGTCTGCCAGCCTTCGCAGGCGTCGCCAGGAACAAAGCGACCCTTTTGGCTACTGGACCCGACCGTGCGATCTTGTCCGGCGCGTCGGCTGACATCTAAAGGACAGGTGTCAGCCCCGTGTGGGAACTTTCGGCTGGTTCGAAAACATCTCCCTCCGCAGTCGGCGTGGACCCGAGGGCATCCTCTTCTCTCCATTTCTGTACACGTGACGAGGGCGCGTCGCTATGTGCGGTGGTGCGTGTTTGTGCGCGATAATGGAAGTTTTAGGCCATTGCCACCCTGGTGGAGACATCCTAAACCTGGGGAATCAAGGGACGGAGAACTGTGTAAAACTGGACGGCGATGTGCAGTGAAAATCATGCTCCTTCTGGATGCTCGTTTTGGGATGATCGATTTTTGGATCCTCCATTATATTCCTACCTTAAGATCCCGTCTTCGGAGAGAAGTTCACTTGTGATCTCTGACTATGTAAATAATGTAAATAAACTATCTCGTAATCTTCCTCCCATCATCCAACTCCTTTCACTCGTCGGCAGTCCTGTCCTGGTGGAGGGGGCGCTGTTCGGAGCAATCGTCGTTCCTGACCTGTGTTCCCGTCAGAATGCGACTCCGATCCCCACCATCCAACAGTACTCTTCCTTCTATCTGGGTGTCATTTTTCACTGAAAGCTAATGTAGTCCTGCATTCTGCCGTGAAATGTACAGCTTCAGAAGTAAGGCTTTAATTACTCAGTGGGATATTTCTTACTTTATATTTCGCACTGATTTTTAATTTTGATTATTTATACGAAAAAATTCAATTCACCGGCCATTTCGTGCCAATCCTGGCAGGTGGCAAAGTTAAAATAGGAATACCCCTCGCCGCTTTTAAGGAAGAGGAGGAAGGGAAATAATGTGAGCGGGAACAGAGAAAGAGACGGTGGGAGGTGACAGGTGACACGAGAAGATTGCGCTGATTCGCATTAGCCCGGATATGCTATCTCATACGGCTGCTGACGATGTACAGATTCCACGGCCAAATGCCGGGCTTAATGGATACATCAAAGCTATAACAACTTTCGCTGATTAATGCGCTATGTCCGTAACCTTAGCTCCACAAATCTTTCCGTCTTTATTGAGCTTCCATGCAAGATTTTCTCTCTAGGTGCCACTCTCTAGAATTCCCGCTGCTTCATCTTTGGAAAATTCAGTTACAAAGACTACACATCCCTATTAGCGACCTACACGAACAAGGTATTAGAGCTGAAATCATAGAAGTGTATCCTTTTAGACGCGCGACCTGAAGACCCACAGTTAGCAAAGGCATTTCGGAAAGGACCTGCGCTCAAAAACGGCACGGCGACAACACTGAAAAATTTGGGAACTAAGCGCGATCTCCATATTTCCGGAAGGGAAATTTAGAGATTCCAACGCAACACTCTCGTTGGCAGTGAAAATTACAGGGCGTTTGCACATTAACTTATATAGACATTTCACATGTTGAACTGCGTCGTAAACGACCAGTTTAAAAGACAGCATGCGAGCCTAAAAGCTATTTCTTTCTCTCGCCAATAAATCTCCTGGAGCTAGTGCTTAGTGTTTTTCGCTATTACATTTTGCTGTATCTGCTTGGGATGGTTCTATAAACTTGACCGGCAGGGATTAAATGTTCAGAGCATGCAGTTTCCTGCAGAATTCAGCCTTTTATACCAGAATGTAATATAATAAAATTACGCCTAGGTTTAATGTATTATTATATGATATAATAATGGAAGAATATAATATAATTGTATAATAATATATAATATTATATTAATATACAATATTATAATATAATAGAATATAATTACGTCTAGGTTACCCATAGACATGTGGATGCTGGGCCGACAGGGGATAAACGCAAAAACAACAAGAAGCTAAATACAGGTGTCATTATCACAGGCCAGTAACGCAATCAAAGTGCAAGTGCCCACAGAGATTTTCGCCCGGATTCCAGAACCTCTGCTGCACATCGATTCACGTCAAAACGATGGCAGCCCGTCTTTTTCGCTCAGGGCCTCACGACTTTGAAACGACTGTCGAGAATGTTTTAAATGCAATTCTCATCGAGACAAATGCCTCTTTCGTGTCTCTAAATACCTCAACAAAACCAGACAGAGCTCAAGGAGAAATTTTTACTGAGAATAATATTGCACAGTGTCTTTCTAGCGGGCTGGAAGGACTGTCAGAAAGTTTTTAAAATGGTCATTTTTCATCCTGTATTATATTTAATAGAGAAACGAAAAAATGTTTCCAGGCAAGACACTATCCCGTGATCACTAAAGGGTATGGGCCTCACTCAGTATCCAAAAATGCTCGCTAACGTGCTTGCTGATACGCAAATCTTGTCATGCCGAACACTAGGGAGCAATGAAAATGAGTCAATTGAATATGGTCGCCCTTATGTTGTCCAACATCCGCAATGTTATATTGGCATGAAAAATTAGTAAGTAAAGCAGCACTTTGTTCGTACCGCTTACATAACACTGCTCGCTCTTCATCCCTACAAACACAATTGAAATGACCCAACAGTATAATTTTACGATCCGTGCACAATGTTCAAATAATGATAGAGAAAATGGCCCAATATCTTGCTGTTTTAAAAGGGTAAGCATAATAATTGGCCACCGAACACCCGAAATTGTGAGGTCACGAAAAATAGGTCGCCCGTCGTCATCTATGGAGTACGACATGGCAGTAGCTGCCGGTGTGTCGGCCAGGAATAGTATGCATCATCCGGATAAGGCTCTTCAGTGGCCAACGAATGAATTCCGGTAAAAATGGCTCGAGCACAGCTTCAGTCTCGTCATCAGAGGACCGCTTGGTTTCCTGGATGGCTGGCACACTCATGCTCCATTTCTTTAAAAGATGCCAAAATTGATGTTGCCTTCAACGGTTACGCAAATCCATAATGCTAAGTGTAGTGACCTGAAACGTTGCGACACTAGCCATATGTGGTGACTGTATTAGCAAACGCGTTCATTGGAAGGGGGTGACCCGTCTGGAAGCCGATGGCCTATAGGGTAAACATCGCCTTTAGATTTTAAGTTACCCTTCCCAATGCCACCACACCAGATACCGTCTGTTCATCGTCACCGACTCACACCTTCCCATCTGCAGGACGGTTCAAAGGTACGCTTTTGTCCATGCACTTTCCTGAAAAATATTTGTCTATTAGCCCAGCTAATGCAGGATATACAAAGCGAAAGATGTTGGCGTTCACTGTGTTTATCGGCGTTGGCGTTGACAATATCTAGACAGCGATATCTTTGAGCAAAGGAAGGGCGCATAACTGGCTCCCTGGACATGCGGACGCCTCATTCTTGCTTTGATACATGCGGCGGTAGTGAGAGAGAGAGAGAGAAGTTGCCTGAATACATTAGCGCTGACAGCGTTGTGGCTGACATGCGGCACTGCAGCAATAGCTAGGCCGCAGCGTTCCTTTGTTGATCAATCTCTCGCGATCAACCATTAACTGCATGCCACCTCCCAGGGTGGCAGGGAGGGTGCGCTGCCTATTCAGTGTGCGGAACGCCACGTATACATGAAAGCGAGATTGAGGTCTCCACTGACCCATGGAGCCGGTTGAGCGTCTTTCCTTTTTGTGAAAATGAACGGCCTTTGCAAAGTTGCAACGCAAATGAACTTCATGAACGCCGTCAGCTCACTTGTTTTAAGGCGACAGCGTTAATGAGATCGAGTCACAGAAAAGCCGGTTTCGTCGGCGTCGGCCGTGAGCGAAAAATGGCGCATTTCGGTGGACACCTGAACAGCGCCGTAAGGGAAGGGATTTTCCTTCTCTTACGATGTGGTCCTCGTGTCCTGCGAGAATTGTGAAAGGCGTCATTTCCTTTCCCTAAAACAAATTTTAATTTCATTTTCCTTCTCTTACGGTCTGGTTCGGCTGTCCACTGGGATATGTGAGACAGGCGTCTTTTCCTGAAAGTGTCCAACGGGACACGCGTCGCGCCGAACGGGCGATGGCGTTCCGTTCATTCCGTGCACCATTTGGAAACTCTGCAACATGCTGTCTCGTCTCACTCTTAAACACGATGCTTAAGCATCCTCCAAATTTTTGTTTGGTTTTTGAGGAAAGGAAATGGCGCAGTAAAAGTCTCTCATATCTTGGTGGACACCTGAACCACGCCGGAAAGGAATGGGGTAAAGGAGGGAGGGAAAGAAGAAAGAGAACACTGAAAATTAATATTATTAATAATAATTTGTTTGGGGGGACAAGAAATAGTGCAGTATCTGGCTCATATGTCATTGGATACCTGAACCGCGCCGTAAGGGAAGGAATAAAGCAGGGAGTGAAAGAAGAAAGGAAGAAAGAGGTGCCGTAGTGGAGGGCTCCAGAATAATTTAGACCTCCTGGGGATATTTAACACGCACTGAAATCGCACAGCACACGGCCGCCTTAGCGTTTTTCCTCCATAAAAATGCAGCCCCTGCGGTCGCGTTCGAACCCGGGAACTCCGGATCAGTAGCCGAGCGCCCTAACCACTGAGCCACTGCGGTGGGTGACTGAAAATTGAAAGTTAGGTTTGTAGGAAAGGCGTGGCGCTGCGCAGCGGCGGAACACCTGTGGCTCGGTGCTACTAGTGGCGCATGCGCGGTAGTGACTAGGGAGCGAGAGAGAGAAAAATATCCGCGGCGAGGGGCGCGTTGTGACGTCATATACCTCCTCGGAGCACCGGTACGGAGAAATCGCAAGTTCGCGGCCAGTAAAGCTTTCGCTTTAAAAGCCAAGCCTTCGGCCCATAAAGCCGTGTCGACCGCGTCACTCGCAGCTAGGCTGATAGCCGACGGAGCACGAAACTCGCTTGGGGCTGACACATCACTCGGAGCACTGCCGCATTTCATCGACGAAAGGGCATCATCGGCGGTAATAGAGTCTGGTAGCTCATTCACTGGCTGTAACGCCTCCACTGACTCTACAGAAGGGATGTCCAGCTGTCGTGATCCCTGGGTGACAGACGGTTCCTTGGCACAAAGCAGGACTCCTAGCGGCACGCTCAGACAGGCCGGTGTTCAGTAGCTTCGGGCCTGGAGACGGGGATCGTAGATGGTCTGTACTTGCGGGCGGTCCGTTACTACTGTTTGCTGCTGAAGACTGGTCATTGATCTCATGACTCATGAGCTCTTGACTCGATCAGCTCACCAGACGCGTCCACAACATCCGACGCATGCATAATATGTTCTCACACCACCTCGTCCTTATATGTCCTGTTGCGCTGACGGAACCTGTAAGCTGAGGTCACGACACAGTTCTCTGCTCTATTTCCAAAGCGTCGACACCGGGTGCACCGAGGCGTACGACTCTGACGCCGTGCATGAACAGCCCGGCTGCAAGAAAGACACATCAGAGGCCTACCTGTAATCAAAACTAAAGGCGCACCCCGAAAACAATGAGCGTGTGAGGAATTGTACTTGGTTACACTAGCTCCTTAAGCTAGAGCGAGATTTCACGCATCGCTGTTTCCATGTTTTGCTTTCCGGGGCACCGTCACATATCTCGCTCGACAGATTGCACAGCACCAAAAGGCTTCCAACTTTGCTGCAATCCTCTTGCGCTCTGTATAGCGCGGAAGCCATAACAGCGTAACCTTCACGTTTTTTGGTGCCTGGGTCAAATAACATACATTTAGATCTAAGAAAAAGAACTCTGCTTCGGCAGCAAGTTTCTGCTTGGAGGAACTACTATCGCAGGTAAGCTTCCAAACCTGGCTCATCTAGCAGTATCCTGTGCACAGAATGTAACGGACTTCCAAAATCTCTGCGAGAGTGTCTCGGAAGCTGAGAGCATGGTGAGGGCGACTCTGGAGGTCAGCATGCAGAGAGACTGCGTTGAGGACGACATTATCGGTAGGAAGTCGAGGCAAGACAAATTTGTACGTATCTGTGGTAACATCAGGTGTCGGAAGACTTCAGTCAACGTCGATGACCTATATCCAGCTAGAAGCATTTCGAGACACAGCCGATCAGAAAGCCTTCACCTCGTGTTTAACTACCACTCTCTCGCGCTGTTGGTGCCTCAAATACGCTGGCACATACCCACGGTGGGGGATTATGCACTGCATTTCGTCGTTGTCTTCAACTTGCACGCGTGAGTAATCGATGCAGAACACACCGCTAACGCAGTGCCCTTTTACGTTGTGTTAAGCGGTCCCAAAATTTAATAGTGCACTACCACTGATGTCCGAAATCACCGATTTTGCCAATCCTTGCCCGAAGCCTGACCTTGAAACCAAGCATATACAACCGAAAGCGAAATGAAACGCGACGTGCAAGGGCAGTACTTCGCATTTCCTCAAGTAGGCTAAATCGACAGTGATTTTTTTTTTCTGCATACAGATTGCTGCTCGTAGCGTTCATAACGATGTCAAGATAATTGTTAAGTCCGTGGTCGTTGGCTGGAAGTGGATAGTGGGGTGGTGTACCTTCAGGGGTGCGCAAAAGAATGTACTCGACGTCATCGCACCTTGCATGTGAAAACAGCCTGAGGTGGCGATATTTGTATTTGAAGTTTCGGCGTTTTCTAGATTTTAAAGGTTTCGTTTTCTTATGCAAGTACCATCTTTAATACTAATACGCGGTATTCAAATGATTTAGACCAAGTTTATATTCTCGCAGCTTCCCTTCAGCGGCGTTTCCTGTGACAAGATGTTCCCCGATAAGCATGAGAGCGGTATTCTCATATAATAATACTATCTAGAAGGAGCGCCCTCTGCACAGTTAGCAGTAATAAAAATATATTACAAGCCGCGCTCACGACAGTCGGGCCAAGCTGTACAAAGCGACTGCAAAAAGTACATAATGAAACCGCGACACCACGTATGCTGGAAAAATCGTTGATGCAAAGTGCAGGTTGTTTTGGCGCAATACTGCATAATACGAAATTATAGTTCACGAGCAGGAACAGAAGATAACACCGTTAAACCACTATGATGTGGATAACCAATTCTATGTCATAATGGTTGGAGTTCATTCACTACGCGACAAGTAAAAGTGCAATCTCAAGGCTGCATGCCGCGTCTTGTGAACATTGGGACGCTATTCACGACTCAAAGAAATGCTTGGAAATCCACACAAATTCAGAAACTAGGAAGATAAACGTTTTTAAAGCGATGTTTATTGCCTCAGGGTATAAAAGGGCATGTAATGATGGATGACGAGGATGCTTAAAGAATGAAAAAAATGAAGTCAAGGAGTGAATGAAGGCGTGGTCCCTGTGTACAAGCAGTATATGAATCAGGATTATTGGGCGAGAGACCCGCTGGCTCCAGGTGCCGAATTATCGTCAGCTTCAGCGACGGGCAAACAGAAAAGCAGGTGATGAATATCCGCCTCAGAATTTCTGTTCTTGTATACTGAACACTCGGGTTGGGGATATAAAGCTTGAAATTGCGGCCACTTTCGTGTCGCGGCTGGTGTTAGGGCAACCCCGACCCGTATCCTCCCGAACGCAACCTCCTCTGCGCGGGTAAGACCACGGGGGATGGTTACCGCACACGGAGGGATTAGAGCACTTGTGCGGCGCCGGATGTGTTTCTTGTTAACAGAAGGGTGGTGTCATCCAGATCGATTAAGGAATCGAGGCCAAGACGAGGTTGGGGTCGCAAGGCGGGTCGCAGAATCTGCACGGCTTTGTAAGGTTAGACCCACTCAATACGGATTAGCTGCGGGATGCGTGCCGCTAGACAATGGATGTGCTGGGAAATGTCTAGTGTGCGACTGACGCGTCGTAGTAGGCGTGTGACGTGTAGAGCGTCGGTGCGAATGACAATGCGGGCCGTATGTAACATGGGAACGGTGGCCACAGAGCAAAGTGCCTCTTGAACCGCAAACATCGCCGCACAGAAGGAGGAAGGAGGTTCTGAGGGGCGAAAGTTTACGTTTTGTCCAGGGCACCAAGGGCAGTAAACTGCCGTTGGAGCAATGCGTTGGAACGATGAAGTGATGCGGCAGATGGGCGTCTTGTTCTGTAATTCGGTCGCGAAATGACGACTCCGCGCGGGTAGTTGATGGCCGACGTAGATAAGTTGGTTTATTGTCGTTTAGCGGCACAAAACTCCAGGGAGGGAGAACTGGCAGAGGCGGCTGTAGAATGGAGTGCGATGAAGCATATGCCCTGAGTGCACACGTTGTGTGTGTAAGGCTTGACTTTAGGCGGCGTGCATTAGCTCATTTAGGGTAGTCAGCGGCGAATGTTCTTGGAGCGCCACGATCGGGGTGATGCGGGGAAGGCAAGTGGTGACCCTCATTGCATCTCGCTAATAGCTTCAAAGCGATCCCATTGAGCCCTCGCCAAATGCTAGAATTGAGCTTGGTAAAAGAGGCGTGATTGCACACCCTCCCGCATAAACTGTCGTGGAACATGAGAGCGGGCGCCGCCTCTTTTTAATAGCAATGCATCTAACCAGACATAACGCCTGAATCGCTCCCTTTTAACTCGACAAAGCCAAGCAGTCCCTGTTTCTTAATCGTGTATTGTCAAGACCAAGATTTTTACTATCGAACTTTTTTTAATTGGAGTTTCCGGATAGATGGAAACGAATTGGTGGTACAGCGAGTCTACGGGGACCACTGCGGGTGGTGACTGACACGAACGTAGTTATGCTCACTGAAAGTTGAAGACCAATGGACGATTTAGTGCTCTGATGATATTTCCAGGCTGAAAAATAATCTTGTGTTGATTTAGCATGTTTTTATTAGCGAACAGTTTACCACTGAATAGATTCGACACAGTGAAAGCACCAAGTTAATGAAGGGCAGCTACTAGAGAATAATGCGGTGACTTATAGAGAAACACATTATTTAATTATTGCTTTTTTAAATAATTTGATTATTTGGTGGTGGGCTCACTGTTGTTGCTAGGTGATGAACTTTGGTTGTATTAATCATCTGTACATATTTGCATTAGTAGTGACAAGCCAAATAGGAAACCCAACTGTCACTGCAATACTCAAAATATGCCTTGTCGTTTTAATCCTGATTCCACTGTAAATTAAAGTTTTGGTTTATGATTTATGGGGATTTAAGGTCCAAACCGGCTCAGGCTATGAGGGACGCCGTAGTGAAGGGCTCCGAAAATTTCGACCACCGGAGGTTCTTTAAGGTGCACTGGCGGCCTTACGGTTCTTTGATGTACACTGACGTGCACTGACATGTACATGGCCTCTAAAGTTTCGCCTACATCGAAATTCATCTTTCGGGTCTTTCGCGTCTTTCGGGGCAGCAGCCCAGCACCATAACTACTGAGCTAGCACGGCGGCTGGTAAACGAAAAGTAAAGATTCCGGTTAGAGACGGTTGTCACGCGTTTTTTTTAATTTTCAGGGTTCGATATAATGTCCCACTTCTTCAACTGCGAGTAGTGATGTTCTAGATTTAGCATCGGCTAAAGCTAGAGGATTTACAATTACCATCCACATGAAGCACCGCCAAAGGACTTGCAAAAGAAAACTGTACTGCTTTCAGATAAACATGCTACGTGAAAAAAAATTCCTCTTGAACTGTGGTTCGAACCTGAGTCCACCGCTTTTCCGAGACAGTTGCTCGGTCAACAGTTTACAATGACTGCTAGCAGATAGTAGTGCTAGCGCGAATTGATCAACAACTTCAGGAAGCAACGGTGGTAATCCAGCGGTTAAGGGAATCTCCCAAGGTGAATTAAATTTTTAAAATGGGAGCACATAACCATTATCGGCCACCCATGAACATCCGTACAGCTACTAAGAAAAGCTACTTGGTACTGGGGGTGAAGGAAATATGGTAGTTTAAGATTCGTCCGAGTCAGGTGGATTCCCTTAAACATTGAATCAACACCTCTCCCACTCGTAGTTGTAGACAGATCCGCTTTCGCTGTATCTGCTTGCTGTTCTCGTTAGTTCAGTCTTTTGAGTGACTGCCCGAGACATGCGCTGGTCCCGGGTTTGGACCTCGGTCGAAGGACATTTCGTCTTCAATTCCGAAGTATCCGTGACAGCGGTATAGCTTTCGTTTGTAGCCATATGGCTACGCTAGGGTAGATGCTGCAAAGTTATCACTCCCTTATTACAAAAACATACTTATCGTTTTGGGATTCCCCTAAGCATTGGATGAACTGTGGTTGCAGTGTGGTCAATGAACCCTCGCGAGACTTTGTCCGCTTATTGGCGTAAAGCGACGCATTAAGCCCAATGAAAAAGCTTTGCCCATTTTAGCCTGAGGAGCATGATATATCAATGAGGCTCCCTGTGATACTCTTATCACGGGAGTCTGGACATTAAAATACACTTTCGTACACTTTACAAGAAATAATCTGCATAGTTCAAATTTCCACATTTTCAAAGCCTATATTCCGCCGTGAAAAGGTCGTAAAGGGCGGTAACAAATTGCATTTTCAGAAAAAAAAAACGATCGACCATTTCTGCGTGATAACAGAGCGGATAATACGAAGATTTCATGAAACGTGGTGTGTAGGCTGACTGCGCTTTGAAAATTAACCTTTATCGGCAGCTTCCCGCACTATTCGGAGACGTAGATTTACAGCGCAACGTAAAGTGCTTGTGAAACAAAATGCAGCCGCTGATAAATTGTGTCCTAGTTATGTCATCTTTACAAAAACATTCCTTTTCATCGCTTAAGTGACTCTAACGCTCTGACTATTAATGGAGATTACCATTTCATATGGAGGTTACGAGGATTCAAAAAGCACTTCACTGTGTAAAGAACAAATGCTCCTTCAACGGGGGGTCTGACGCCTCTTTGGGAACCTCTAACTGCGCAGCAAAAAAAAAAGAACATCTTTGAGGCTTGTGGCGCGCCAACGACATTCCAAAGCTGGCGTGGAGTAGGCCAAACTTAACTGCACGGATATGCTCGGCAGAATATCGCGAGCGTCCAAGAACCTTGCAGTAAGTTCTGAATATTTTTAACCAGGTCATGATAAGCCGACGCGGTTAATTTTGTACACTGTCCGCTTTGGACCTCATGTTACAGAAAGAAGTCTCCACAAAGAAAATGCTTCCGCTCGTGGAAGAAGCTGATCAGAAGTATCATGCGGGAAATGCCCTGTTTTATGCATCGCATGAACTCTCGCATTGACTCAATACTGTTTTCACTACCCGCTCATGTTATAACCGTTCAAAGGGATACCCACCCATATTAACAGTACTGGAAAGCGATTGTGCGGCTGTTGTCTTTCTTAATTATTCGCAGCTGAAAAAATTGAATGATGCAATGACCTCATACAGGCTGCTTCATACAAATGTCATACCGTTTTGAAGGTGTTTTATAACATCTGTGTTACAATTGTATGATTTTTGCAAGAATGAATGACATGTTAGGGTATTAACAGTACTGGAAAGCGATTGTGCGGCTGTTGTCTTTCTTAATTATTTGCAGCTGAAAAAATTGTATGATGCAATGACCTCTTACAGGCTGCTTCATACAAATGTCATACCGTTTTGAAGGTGTTTTATAACATCTGTATTACAAATGTATAATTTTTGCAAGAATGAATGACATGTTAGGATAATTTTTATGATTTTTATAATAATTATATGGCATATGGATGACAAACTCTTGAGTTCATTGCATCATGCAACTTTTTTTCGGCATTTACAATGAAACACGTTATTGTAGTAACATATTTCATTTTAAATGCAGTTTACCATAACGGTAAGGAGATGACCGCAGTAGCACCTGAAAAGAATGGGTTTGTTTTTATGATTGAAATCATCCAGTATATTCTTGCCACAGCCTTACATCTATAACAGCCAGAAATTTTATTTTTACTTTGAGATTATAGATAGCCCTGATGGATTAAGCGCATTGTGTTTTCGCTCGAGGAGTGCTTTGTACCAACGTTTCTTCTGTCTCTCAGAGAACTGCCTCAGGTGACCGTCTGCTGAATGTCAGATTGAACTCCTTAGAAACGCTTTGGGTATTCTTTGCTACCATGCGGTGTTTCTTAGTGCGTTTTTCTAGCTGTTTGATATTTTTCTCATAAGCGCATAGAAATTTTTTTCTCAGTGTATTGCTCAATCAGTAATATAAGGTAGAGGCACTTGCGCGGGGATAGGAAAGAGAACCGTTTATTAAAAAAAAAGGAAGAGAACACATGTTGCCGTTGTGTGCATGCCTCTTATTACAAAGGCCTAGCTCTGTCTGCTATGTCCTTCGCACAGTGGAACAGCAGAAACTGGTGGCTGGGCAAGAGTAGGGACTACCAGTGATTGATCGGTCCTTAGAGCGGGCGGAAAGGCGGTTGGTGGATGCTACCATTTTATACGCCACGTGGTAGAGTGTAAGCAGGTTTGTGAAAAGGCTGCATGATAGAGCGTGTCGGTGGGGGGATGGGCACGTCTGTGTTTCGGCGAGGGAAAGTTATCTGTCGGTAGTTGCTAATACAGGACAGCCTCCTCTCGAGAGAGTCTGTGCAGAGATGCGGCCAGTCCTCACGGTTTCCGGGTAAATGTTCTGCATAGGAGAAATGCACGCCCATAAGGTACATACCTCGCATAGGCTATCCCGCATGGAGCGTCTGCAGCATGGTCTGCAGCTCTTATCATAGCGAGCTCCGCAAGGTCTGTGTGGTGGTAGCGTGAATTTCATTAGCGACGCATACAGAAGAGGCGTGGGTCTAAGCTACCGCACGGCGAATGTTCTGGCGTTGCCTGGTATTTTTTGTCTTTCATATTTTCGCTCACTTCTCGCTCATCTAGAGAAAGTCGCTTTGAAGGAGAATAGATTAGTAAGAACTTATGAGTGCACGCACCTCTCCGTCTTTTTGTGAAAATGCATTACATAGTTACAATGTTAAATTTCTTAAACAGGAAGATCAAGCGATTACATAAAAGAAAGACCAAGCAGGTTAAAGAAATGTGCAATAAATGTGACCAGATTCAGCGTAAATGGTTCACGGATCTCACAGATTTTGCACCATTCATTCAACATGCTACTGAAACATCACGCCGAAGGAACGCTAAAATGCATTTATATTCTACAATGCTGCCTCTTGAAGGGAGTTGATGCATGAATTTATCAGGATCGAACAGACCGTTAACATTTTTGGTCCTAATTAAACATCGTTTAGTTTTATGTCACCACTCTTGGCATGTGGTATGCTTATGGGTCGGCACGAGGTTGTATAAGAAATACAGACAACCTCTCAGAACCGCATGAAGTGACATTGTTGGAAGAGATCTTGGCAGTATCAGTACATCCCACAACCTGACCAGACTGGAGCGCGCATAAAATTGTTATAAATGCATCAGGATTTTGTCTTGTCTTATGAAAAATGAACGATATCTTCTGGTAGCTTTAACGTTTGTTTACTTATTGCATATTGTTTACATGAAGTGAATAGCTTTAGGGGGCGGCTTAGGTATCTTCTAGTGCCTTCAAGGTAGATTATTGTGAAAAACTCACGTGACTTAGTGATATACACAGACTAGCTGGTTTTGTACAAGGTTCAAGCTCGTTAAGATGACAAGAACATTGTTTGCGTAAATATAGGATAACATAAAGAGTGATGGCGAACAAAACAGATAAAATGTGGCAGTTACCACTGCGCTGGTTGTCTATGAGTTCATTTATTCTGAGTCACTTAATCAATCCCAACTCTCGACATTGCTCTGGGGGTATCGAGGGCACGCTATTTTCAGGTGGCTTCCCGCATGTGATGTGGAAGCTGTTGTTTCGCATCGTCGATTTCGTGGGTGCGCCGATGTTGCGCGGCTCCGCGCATTTCATGTAGCCATTGTAAAGGACTGAAGCTGAGACGCGGCCGGCAGCTCGAATGCCTAGCCTTTAATGTCACTTCCTTGTGCTCTTCATTTACTTCATCTTTGTTGTCCCTGCATCACAGCATCGATTTTTTTTTTCAAGGAGCTCTTATTCTCTGGGTGGTGGTCACTTGTGAGGCTCCACCTCCTCTGATACGGCCCGCTGAGGTCAGTACGGCAAAGGCGCACCGACTGGCCGCCCGCTTGGCAAGCTAGCGCTGCGGAGCCAGCGATCCAACCAACCACAGTTGTGCGTGCGCGCGGCGCCCCGATGGGTCCAGGTGCGGTGTCGCACCGACTGGCCGCGCGCGATCGCTCAGCGCTCGGCAGGCCAAACCTTACATGAACACATATATTGCGAAATCTGGATGAGGTAGGCAAAGAATGCTTTGCAATAAAATAATTCGTTCAGGAGCTAGATGTGTGGGATAGCGCGAACATAGAAGCGAAAGCTGGCGTAAAATTGGGGACCCTAACAAGCGCTTTCGTGTAAAATGCAACCATGGAACCAGCAGTCGACTTCGAGCTTCGAGTGCGCTGACGAAAGAAATGAGGTGAATAAAATGACGAAATTGTTGCCTAAATTCTATAAACGTGCGAAGGCAGAACTGCATGAACAATAACGACGACGATGAAGACAGAGAATTCTCTGTCTGTGCCTTTACGCCGCAGATGGAATTTAATTAAGACTACGATGTTTAACGCTCAACGCAAGTGTGTTGCTGTTTAACACCAGGCGTGGTCGGCTGCAATGTTGAAAAACAAATGAAGCGATAGCGAAGTGCTCTCGTGCGCTGGCCAGCGAAACCGACATGTTCACGCCGCCATTGGTTCGAATCCAAATCTCGGCTGTAATTGTGTTATTTATTTATATTTATTTCACTTTCACAAAACAGTCATTCTTGAAAAATGCTTTGCACATACCCAAAAACCTTACGAGATCTTTGTCGGGGTTTACCCATTGGAATAGTGCTTTTGCACTAATAAAGCACAAACTTCATGCAAATAAACCAAAACTACCGGGTGTTTCAGCCAACACCATCCTTAAAAATTTTCACAGATAGGCTTTATGAGGTCAAAATGGGGCTTTTACCGCATAGTAATACCAGTGTTGCCTGACAGCAGAAAACCGGTGCATCGTCTTAAATAGTAAGCTGGTTAACTAATTTTTAGTAATTAACTTTTGAAGGAGTAGAATTAGGCGCGTAGTTGCAGTCAAAGGTTTGTAGCCGGTCGCAGTAATAGCCCTATAAGTTTTTAGAATCTCGAAAACACGATTGCCCTCGCCGCTGTGGCTCGACAAAAGTTTGCTGCAACGTGCGAAATTACATGCACTTTCGAAAGCATGCGGGCAAAGCAGCCCCTCCAGTGCACGTAACTAGTCGTAAAAGCCAAATTTTGTCGAGCCGCAGCGCAAAGGGTAATAGCGTTTTCGAAAACCTAAAAACTGGTATGGATATTAATATAACGACCAGCTACAAACCTATATTTGGAACTACGCGCCTAACTCTGATAGTTTAGAAAATAATTATTAAAAATTACTGCACTTACTACTTCAGTCGATTCACTGGTTTTTGTGGTGTGCGCCCACACTGGGAACACAATGCCGCAGAAGCCATATTTTTACCACATAAGGACTACTTTTCAAAATTTTGTAAGTGTTCGTTGAAACATCCGGTATATATATATATGCTATTCAGAGTCTAGATAAGCTAGCAAATCACTGCGAAGGACGAGGAAAGAGATTTTATCCAATTGAACCAAAGCTGCGCATGTAGAATTGTTGAACCTCACCCACTACACTGTGGTTGCAGTCATCCTGATTCGAGCATCGACTGAGCCCATACTTTATACTTATATACTAACACTTTATAATTTAGTTTGGAGGTGCCTCAGAAATAACTAGATGCAGTCATTGCGACGCGAAGCTCTTAGTGGTCTTACTGAAGAACAAACAAAAGTGACGTTTCCTGTGCATTATCAAAGGTATGTAAAAATGTACTCACTGATATTTGCTGATAACAAATGTTCATTGTTCTAAAAAAAGTCTTATCTTACTACCGAAACCTAACATCAAGGGTTGGTAGCATTAGGCAAACGACTGCAAGCCAGGTTTTCATGCTTGGCGTAGAGTCTCGATGCGCACTTAAAATTTGCTTCTCTCTTTGGTTCTGTGTAAAAGAATGCCGCTGCGTATTACGACATATGTGCCAATGGTCTTGTACTGAGATTTTTTGTAATGCCCCAGATCATAAGAGCAAGTTTTCTAAGGTCGCCGTAAAGCTATATGATGGTATGAAATTCACATTGTTCACTGGAAATTGAGTATCCAAGCGAAGAAGTATTTATTTTCAATGGCTTCCAGTTGCCGAGAGAAAATCGTTCTCGTGCTCACTTGTCATTGTTTCCAGCACTGGGATACATGGAATTCAATGCGTGTAGTCCACTTCAGGTCAAGCGCTTCAGCCATCACGCTTTCTGTTCAGTAAAAGTTGGGCCCTCATAAAATCACGTCTCGACCCTTTGCTCCGATTCCGTGGTGCCCGAGGAAGGGATACATGATGAAGTGTTTAATTCCTTGGAAACCGGTAGCCCATGAATATTCACACATTCGCAGTTTCTGCTGCAGTGTATTTGCGTAATCTGTTGTGTCGCCGATGTGTCAGTCACGTGGCCACATTTTTTTCACGAGCTACTCCGCACGCTGCACTCTGACAAATTGATTGTTCATAAACTGTGTATGGCCGCTTTGTTTCCTTGGCGTGCTCACATTTTTCCCCTTTTTGGCTGTATTTTCACCGCACAATAAGCAACAGAACAAAGAACTGTTCCTGCTTCCGTACAGTGTACTTGCCTTCGGTTTTGTCTCATGCCGATTTTCATATTGTGACGCACCCAGCACTCAACACGTTCTCAGAAGGATAATAAAACTATCTTTAGTGCGGTGAAGTGCGCAAGTCACTGCTTCTTTGAAAGCAGCCTAATAACAAAACCCGATACAAGGCGTGTTATTTGCAGCTGCCACCAGTTCTTACTTATAGTGAAGGGTGCCCGAATCAATATCCAATATTGGTTCTAAACTTAGAGAAAGTTTCACCACGAGCTATTATTGATTGCGTTCTAGAACGTGCCTTACCTGAGATAAGAAACCGCTTTTCATATACATATCTCCATTCGCAACTTGTGAAGAGGGCTACAGTGTAAAATTTCTAGATAAGCGATTGTGAAAATCTTGTCCTTGCTAAATGTCAATTTGCCTTACTGAGCGAGCTAACCGCCTCGTTTGATCGGGATATCCCACGGAGGTGCACGCTTCTGTAGCAGAATGGTTATTAAAGATTTCGCAACAGCCATTTTAAGCATCGTAATAAAAAGAACACAACCTACGCGTCATTTTGACGTCCACAGCATTTCCCGCATGCATATATAAGAAAAACTTTTTGTAAATAAATTCTCATCAGAAAGGTTGTACCGAGGAGAGCAAATATGAAGTTGTATTTTTAACTTGCTAGCATTTAGGTTGTCGTCTCACAAAAAAATTTCGGCTTCTCTCATGAATTTCTCTGGTAGGTCGAAAGAGGTCGCGTGAATTTGTGACGTCACCATAACCTGCCCACTTTTGCATGTGGCGGCCTACCCACCGGATGGCGAGCGAACTGCCCACCGTGGCGCTGCGCATGAGCCTAACGGGCGCTCGGGCAGAGCAAGCAACTTTGATCTCACAAGCCCTACCGGTAGCTGTTTTTTCAATAGCCACCGGCTATAGCAGTGGCGCGCCACTTAACCGTCGCGGCATTGCGCCACTAGTGGTGTGAGGACTCCCCACTATTTATGAAAGCTATCCTGAAGGTGGTGACATCATCGACATCACGTGACCACCAGAAGTCAAATCAGGATGGCGCCAAATTCGAAAATCTGAGGCCATCGAAAATATTGAAATTGGCCCACCCCCGAAATTTTAAATGTACCCCCAAAAATTTTAGAAGTAGGTCCATCCCAGAAAGTGGAGCAACGTGGAATAGGGAGTTGATTAGGTGGACTAAAGCGTCGGAAATATTTTAATCATGCCTACGCATCATGATACAAACATCTTGACCTGCACCTGACACCATTGCTATCATGGATTACACATATCGAATCCATTTGCTCTCAAGCCTCACGCGTTCTGGGCTACATGCGACGTAATCTCAGCGACTCATCCCCATGGAGGAATTAAAAAACTAGCATATCTCACGTTCGTCAGGCTAAAGCTTCAATACGCGTCAGCCATCTGGAACCCGCCGCAATCATACCTCGCCGCAAACCTTGAAGCCATTCAAAACCGCGAAGCACGATTTATCACCGCGAACTATTCAAGACATTCCAGCGTCACCTCAATGAACAGAGACCTTGACTTGCCGCCCCTCGCATCACGCCGCATCATATCTCGTTTGAGCCTTCTTCACATATTTTATTATGACCCACGGTCCAGACATGCGCTACTAATAACACCACTAAAATTATCTTCCCGTTTAAGCCACAGCCAGCCTCTAGCACGAATTTCTACCTGCCCCCTTGCAATGAATAGCGCATTTCTCCCTCATGTCATAGCCTTGTGGAATTCCTTACCAGAAAACATAGTTGTATGCATATATAGCTTAAATGTTAATAAGCTTAAATAAGCTTAATAAGCTTAAATAAGCGTAATAAGCTTAAACTTCATCCATTATGAATAGACTGCACCCTTTGTATTCTTTTGTTACTTCGCTTAGTTGCATTTATGCACCTTCGTGTAATTTTTGTTTATCTTGCTCTTGCTTGTTTCCCTTATTTCACTTCGGTGTTTTTCTGAATTTTTACTGTATTTTTGTTTTTCCCTGTTCTTGCTTGGTTTCGTTGTATTTTGTATCTTTCTCTTCACCTTTTTCCATGTTAAAGAAATATACAACATGTTAATTCGCCTCCGCTTATGTAATGCCCTCGGGCCCTTAAGGAGAAAATAAATGAAATTTATGAGTTTAGTGGAAGGAACTCGAACATCATGGAAGGTGAACCTATGGATACTTCATGACCGGTTAGAAAGGGTTCCAACCGGAGTTTCAGCGGGAAAATTGCAAGAACATTAGACACTGTGGCAATCGCTTTTTCTCTCGCCTGCAGAGGGTGGCTCTCCTCTTATGGCTCACCGTGACAACCCCTCCTTTCCCCTTCCTCCCTTAGCTTCTCTCCGAGCGGAAGCGGAGAACGCTGGAGAGAGGCGGAACTCATCTTCCCCAACTCTCGTCTTCGGCGGCAGTGCGGGAGTTGCCGATAAGAGAGACGGCGGAGCGACGGCGATTCAGGCGGGTGGACCTGGACCACGATGGGAGCCGCACATGTCAAGATAACGCCACTTGCATTTCTCACCCGCCTGCTGCCAATGCTGTTCCTAGGAGGCCACTAGTTGGGAAGCTCCACAAAAAAAACGTTTGTCTGCTGGCTATTGCTTGGTGTGTCATTCTTCGCGACCGAACCTATGGCCCGAGCTAGCGGAGCGGTCCTGTCTCAGACCGCACTGAACCCCACCGCACTAATTATGACGACATAACATGCAACCTCAATTCTACCGGATTTCCTTGAAGAATCTGTTAAGAACGCTCCATGTCTTTGCCCTTGACGAGTTGTCGAAGTGTGTGAAAAATGAATCCGATATCCAGCCGAACATATGAATGGAAGAAGAGCCGGAATGTTTACCGTATTCCGCTCATACGTGCCAAAATATGTTACTTAACGGGCATATCATTAATCTGGGTCGATAAGCGCTAACCACCTTTCCGGGCACTGTCACGACTGTCGTAACAAGTTCTTCTTGAGCGAATTCATCGTTGAAGCCACAAGCATTCACCATGACAGCTTTGAATATGCTTTCAGATCAGGTACTTAATGAACCAGCGGAGAGATTCAGCCTCGCATCTTCTAATCTCTTTCAGTGAAGAAATAGAAATATCGCTGTCTTCGAGCCCTTCGCTCCTTTTCTCTAAAAATCTTCGTCAATATTTATTTATTTATTTATTTACTTATTGTACTCAGGGTCAGAGACATTACTAAGAGGACTACGTGGGCTACATAGAATACAACAAAAGAATGAGTAGAATGGAGTGAATATCATTGGAGCACAAATTCAACTTTCCCCTGAATATACAAAGTTAGCTAGTCCATCTAGAAAACGTACGTTACCTTGAATAACTGGAATATTGAGGGGAAGGCGGTTCCCTCGACGCAAGTCCGTGGGTGGTGAGACTGGAAACAGGTGTTGGTATGGCAGTTTGCAACCCCATCCTTGTGACGATGATCAATGCGATGGGAAATCGGGTGGTGAAATGAAATCTTCATGCAGCGCGACGTGGAGATATACCTTGTGAAAAAGAGTTAAGCGACTGATTTTCCGGCTAAACTGTAAGGATGAGAGGGAAAGGTAAGCTTTCATGGCTGTGATACTTGCGGTACGGTAATAATTGGAAAGGGTGTAGCGAACGAAATAATTTTGGATACGTTCGAGAAAAGTTATAAGGTTTTCGTGTGCAGGTCCCATATGAATGTTACGTATTCAAGCTTAGGACGTATTAGTGAATAAGTAAGAGTTTTAGGGACGATGAGTGGCGGAGAAGTTAGGACGTAAATATCATAACATGCGATTAGCGTTATTAGTCACGTATTCGATATGGGTACGCCATGTTAACCTTCGTGTGGTATGGACGCCTAGGTACTTATATGCTGCAAACGGACTTCTGCAAGAACGCACGCTGTCTCCTGGGTATGTGGTGGATTTCCCGCTAGTCCTTAGTGTTGTAATTTTTAAGTGTTCAGGAAGGCTGGCTCGGGGAGAGGTCGCGAGCCTGTTCTTTAGTATCTATGCTTTCGTCAACCAGGAATGAAATGCAGGCCGCAGTGTCTGTGCTGATAAGGTGGTTCAGTTCCACATGAATGTGCGGTGGTAAGATTTTGGTGGCAAAGTAACCGAGGACACCTTCGGTTTCGGTAAGCCTGTGCTAGTGCCAGTGATGGAAGGATGCCAGAAGACGGCTTCGGCGACCTCTTGCCATACAGCTGCTTTGGGACGGGAGGTGTAAGTTTCGTGACGTGCAACGATTTTCTCTTCACACGTGGTGCACACGGCATTATGTCAAAAAAGATTGATAGGGGCCTACACCGGGGCACTTATTTCTGTTAGTAGGCAGATGCGAATAGCGGTTTTAATGTTGTGAGGGATTTTGTGAATTAAAGAAGGCGCTGATCTTTATTGAATGGTATTTAAACGCAGAATAAATCCGTTTCCACGTCACACTCACATGGAGGTAGCGTATGAATGAAAACGAAACCTTTGGTAGTTTCTTTGTCGCTATTATTTGAGAAATCCATGGGAAAACGATCATTTTGGTACGAATCGCAAAAGACCGAGGCAGCAATCTTTGGTGACACATTGCAGCTTATTAGCCAGTAAAGGACTCATATTGCCGGCCGTAACCAATTTTGCTGCGTATGTAACGAATTAGCCCTCCTCTATGATTACGCAGCGATGTGTGTTAGTCGATAATTTTAAGGGAAGCTAAAACGGTTTTCAAATCGCATGAAACGCTGTGGTTGGGAAGAAAGGACCTTGAAGATCATGTGTGTAAATTTTTTCCCGATTCTCTCCGCGAACAGAGCTGCAATCGCTTCTTAAAAACCCTCCGCCGGCACGCCCTCGTCGCTTCCGTAAGCGCCGGGTGGGGGGACGGCTGAGAGGGAGAACTGGCGGAAGTGACGCCATTCACGGAGAGTCGGCCGGCCGTCCGGCTGCGCTTGCTTCGCTGCGGCCCGCGCTTTACGGAACCACAGATCAATGTAATCTTCTGCCAGTGCCGTTTACTTTCTCTCGTTCGGGCGTTCTGTGTGATGCTTCAGGCCTGTATATTAACCAGTTTTGGCATGGTATTTCTTTCGAACAGCGCTCAGCACACAGCGTGGTAGAATCCGTCGGTTGTTCTCCCCAAGCCTCTCCCACGTAAACCAGACAATCTGGAAGTAGGCAGCATGTCGATGCTGCCTGCATAAAATATGTGCATCAATATTTCTCTCTTCGTTATATTACTTTCTTACCTGTTTGTAAACGCTTTGCCATTTCCAACTGGTTGATATCCATGCTGAGCTAAGGCCACTTCCAGCACTGTCTTTGAGGCACAAAGTCTTAAACTCTTTTGAGCCCGTTACGCACTGTGTGCCTTTTGGCTTTTTCCTTATTGCTTGCACCTCGTGGCAGCACAAGCAATTCTCTTAATCTTTCATCAGCGCGGAGCACATGCAGCTGCACCTAACTGAACAAAAAACAGATTATATAAGCCTAGTATACTTGAGCAAAGCAAACATTTGCATTCATGAGCGCTTGGTCATGACTGACGATCAACAATGGCGCCAGAATTTATGCAAATTTGTCCTTGAGTCAGAACGGCAAAGTTGTTGAGCCGCGATACGCATATATCTATCACAAGCAATTCGGGCAGTTATCTCGACACGCAACAGCAGCAACTATATCTCGCAGCACACTAGTTTTGATGAGTAGCACTGTGAGCTCTGAGACGCAGCCATAATTATTGTTCAAATGCGTGTTCAGCATGAAAAAAAAAACGTACGGGGGTAAGTGCAGAAGAGTCATGGTTGAACAGTAGTAGCCCGAACTTGCGACACAAGGAAAGCACACACGGGAGCTTCCTCCCGGTCTCCTCGTCTCTTCGCGTGCAGTACAGCAGTGAACCCACTCCAACTCATCCAGTTTGGCATTTTTTCTAGTTCTAAAAGGCGTTCGGGAGTAATTAGGCAAGTAACTATAAATAAATGAACAGACAAATGTTTTACCTCGCGTGACTCGTGTAAGCTTGCCGGTGATCTGAATTAGACCATGTTTAGAGGCGTTAAAAGAAGTTGGTGGCCAGGTTTTATGCGGCAGCGGTGCACAAAAACGTTTCGGCGCAATTTACTTTTTTTATTGCCATTTGCACCTACACAAAAGATATCCACGCGTATGCATCTACGCAAAACATACGTATCAGTCGAGATTTGGTTTTCTGCCCATACTGGGTTAACGAAATTTCCAGCTTGCAGGCGCCGCCATGCGGTCGCTTCTCTATTACTTAGCTTCTTATCAGGCGGTGGCACCAGTTTTCTGTTTAGTCTGTATAGTTCTCAATGATTTCGGAATAGGTTTGCGCGCGCCCGTTCATTTCCGACAGTTCGGCGGTTCCACAGTTACCCGGAAGCAGAGAATATGGGAATGCGCCGACTACCCCGGAGTCGACGAAGTTATTGACAGCAGAGAAAGCTGGGAAGCCCTGCGGCGCAGCGAAGAACCCGCTCGGCAGGAACAAGCCAATCCACCTAGCGGCTGATGCCGCGAAGAGATAAAATCTTTGTTAACCTTTATTCACGAAGGCTCGGGCCCCCGCCCTCCAGGCCTGCGTGCCGGGGGCGGTGAGTAGTAAGGGGTCTTCATTTCCTGTGGAAATAAAAGCTGTCATCTACCCATCCATCCAGTCCAGATTTCCGACACGTGAAAATGTCGCGACTTGACTTTCGCTGCCGGCGCAATACGCGGCGTCGTTGGTTCCGCCGTTTTCTGAAGCTGCTAATGGCTCGAACATGTATGGCGGAAGTCCAAACTGTTCAACACTGCTTGAATTATCCATAATTTCCAAAACGTAGTCCTTAAAAGCCAGCTGAAGCAACGCGCTACCAAGCAACGCCGTCTGTGCCGGCCGGACATCCCCGTGGATGACGTCATGACGGTTCCGGCCAATCGCGGGCAAGAGCGGCGTTCGCTCGGCGCCCTGAGGCGATGGGGCGCGTTTTCTTCTAAGAAACAACATTTTGTGTTTATTTCCGCTCTTTTTGAATGAGATATTCTTTTTCAGCGGACTAAAAGCTATAAAATGACGTAGAGAACTCATTTTTTTTCGAAAAGTGCTTCAGCTTCCCATTAAGCAGAACTAGAATTAAGAACGCCTTTAAAAGCTTCATATTTATATACAATATGCAGTCCATGGTGGCACACCTGTGTAATAAACTCTAGGTTGCAAGTCAAACGCGTTTATTGTGTTTCCAAAACGCAATGATGAGAACCAGAAAAGAATATGAGCCGCGGTATGCGGGAACTTTGCAGCATAATCACTCATTGCGAAGTGTTCAGAACAGGATTTTCTATGCAATACAATTCGGTAAATAAAATCTACAGAAAACTTTCCACTGGAGGGAACAAGGGGCTTGGAACTCTCATACTTTTCAGCACATCTACGCAGACATGCTCGAATTTTTTTTCTTTTTTTTTTCAGATAACTTTAGGTGACTTGAATAAAACTCGATATTGCTAACATCAACCATCTAACCGCATCCAGCCTTTAAACAGTCTTCCTTGCCGGTCAGTTGGTTGTATGGTGAGCTGCAGTAAAGTGATCGAGCGGAAGAAAATAAAACAACCCTATCACCGCTCGCACCGTAACAGCCTGAGACAGAGTGCAGCTATAGCGCAATCTATCATCCGCCCCAAAAAGTGCCACGGCAGCAATCCAAAGAAACCCATGCTTGCGTCTACTCGCAACGACAAGGGAGGCAGCATTTTTTAAATCGAGTTTCTTGTTTTGCTTACGCAAATGGTATTTTGGGATTTTTCTTCGAATTTCGACCGGCGATTTTCGCATTTCCGCGCTTTGCGTGCATCACCTGGCCGAAATATTTCACTCCGGAGGTTGTCCTTATGTTCAGTGGTATTGATGCAGTGCGGAAGGAAAATTAATTTGGTCAGGCTTCAGGTATTCATAACTGTATTGTTTCAGGGTGAAATAAAAATGGGATTATAATTTTAACATGTGCCGTTTCTTGTATATACAACAAAAACATAATGCTATTTATTTGTTGACTGACTTTTAGTGCGTATTTAGTTTTGAATTTATTGCTGTTTGTTTGATTTTCATTTTAAATGATGGAGTTTCAGCTTACCTGATGAAAGCATGCATTAATGTCTTCTTCTTTTGAGGTGTTTGCTTTTCACTATGTACCACCAACTTGCTCGTTTGACTGTTGTTCTAATAGTGCTTTTCTTTGTGGGTCATTGGTTGGAAAGTTTAGCACATGCTTTTAGCACTAGGGAGTTTCTATTCGATGACCTCCACGTCTCTTAAGAAACCTGACATCAGTGCTCTTGGGATGTTTATTTCTTCATCTATTAATTTTAAAGACATATTTAAGCTTTAAATGGACACTGTCATAATTCGCCCAATTATTGTTATGAGTGAAAATTGATAATCAGTCTCCTTCCAGGCCTGTTCACGTTTCTACGGCAGCAAAAGACGCATTTATTGGTGAGACCAGGACAGGATGCCACTGTTTTAAACCGGACGACACTGCAGCGTTGCCTCGTGGACCGTTGCCCAAAAATCGGCACCGACGCACATATTTTTACTACAGAAATCGGCCGGTGATGTCGACACCTGCGCTACCTTTTTGTCTTTTGTGACTCCAAAATGTTGCGTTTTCGTTAAGTGTTGTCTTTTTGAGATTAGAACACGGTATCCTCTCGATGCGGGCCAACGTCTGTTCGTACTCATTGTCCTATAACTGTGCGCAGAGAATGCGCATAAGACCTACCTTGAGAACATTAACAGTTAAGTCCCATACAACTTCACCTAAGATAACTTTTCTGCTTACTAGGTAAATGCGTTAGCCAAATAAAGTGAACAGTTGGCCTTTATAGAGGCTTAACCCCATAGGTTCTTTGCTTTGCATTGCGGAGTCCTGTTCTCAAGTGGTCTTCAGCTTATTTTTAACAAGGATAGTGACATCGAAACGCGCAGTATTTCAGGTGTAACCTCAGCGCAGAGCTACTGCCGTGCTGTATGATGCCTCGGATGTGCGTGACCTGCATAGGTAGTGTAACCGCCGCATTATAGATCACAATAGCGTGTTAGCGCGGTCAAAATTTTCTCTTTCTCGTTACCAGTGGATGTCGGAGCTCCCCGCGCATTCGGAGTTAACTTAACCTTACCTAAATGATTACACTTTAGAAAAGGACATAGTATTTGTATGCGGGTTTAATTTTTATGACCATGCAGCGTATGCATCGCTTGGTATATATGTGAAAACATTTAAGGTGAGAGCTTTTAATGGCTCAAACTCGCGGTGACCGTCCGTCCGTTACATCATCACCTAGGTCGTGTGACCTTGTGATGTCGCGTGATCTTAAGGTCAGGTGACCTTAGTATCACCGAATAATAATAATATTAATTGGTTTTTTGGGGGGGAAAGGAAATGGCACAGTATCTGTCTCATATACCGTTGGACACCTGAAACGCGCCGTAAGGGAAGGGTAAAGGAGGGAGTGAAAGAAGAAAGGAAGAGAGAGGTGCCGTAGTGGAGGGCTCCGGAATAATTTCGACCACCTGAGGATCTTTAACGTGCACTGACATCGCACAGCACACGGGCGCGTTAGCGTTTTTCCTCCATAATAACGCAGCCGCCGCGGTAGTATCACCGAAAGATCTATAATTTGGGAAAACGCACATGGCTTTCGCCTTCCCGCTGTTAAGGGATATCTAAGTGCCTCAAACAAATTTTATCCCATGTATAAAGCGCCACCTACCGCGAGAAAAGAAAGGATAGTGCGTCCGGGTGTGTGTGCCTCTGGCTCTGTTAGTGGCATTCACGTCGAATTTTTTGGGATAATCCCTCTCTGCGTTATGAAACCAACGTCACCGTGAAGGTCACAAAATAATTCTGTGCAGCGATCGACGAAAGATTTGCATGAATATTTTGTGAATCTCTGATTCAATGATTCGAAATGTTAAAACGGATCACTTTATGAAGTCCAATATGTAGAAATATTATTAACGAGTAATAAGCACCATTTTATAAATCGTATATTTGTGGTTCTCTGGCTGTGTATAAGTTATCTCTTGCCCTATACTATTCGGTAACTTGGCCCCACTGATTCCGCTCGTTTTAAAAAGATTTTAAAAAGGCAGACATCAAATCGGCTCCGTCAATTTCTAATAAGAAAAAAATTCTAGTTTCGAAAAATTTCATCTCTACATAGAAAGCGTCGAGGATCAGCGACATTTCGCTTGCGCAGGTTTCCTCAATTGTATCAAGAAAAAAATTCTTAGCTAACAAAAAATTTCACCTCTAGGCCGCTAACGTTGCGACTGTCGAGAATATACGACGTTCCGCCTGCACGCCATGTACTCATTGCAACGTCAAGGTTACATGCAAAGTTTGATGTCGACATGTTTTTAGTTACCAGCGTTGTTTGGTGAAAGTATCTGGCGTCACTGCGAGTAAGCTGTATGAAGAAAAGGAGGACGCGGTTGTTCTACTTCTAGTCATCTTCCAGCAATTCCCCGCCTCATTTTCTGATAAGTACAGCGCAAAGAGGAGAAACAGATTTGTCGGATCACAAATAAAGGTTTAAGATTTAAGGGGGATTAACGTCCCAAAGCGACTCAGGCCATGAAAGACGCCGTAGTGAAGGGCTCCGGAAATTTCGACTACCTGAGGTTCTTTAACGTGCACTGACATCACACAGTACACGGGCCTCTAGAATTTCGCCTCCATCGAAACTCGACTGCCGCGGCCGGGATCGAACCCACATCTTTCGGGCCGCGAGCCGTGCGGCATAACCACTCAGCCACCGCGGCGACTGTATCACAAGTTGTTTGCTTCATGTGGGCCTTGATGTTGGTTGAATGCGTTGATTTGATCTTTCGAGCAGCTCGGCAAGATGCGAAAAATTGCCAAATGCGCATTCGAATGGACGACATATCGATTTCTCAAAAAATTTAATCGTCTTTCAAATTTGTGTACAATACCTAGTAAAATGTGACACTATCAATTGCTTTCTTTTATTTATTTGCATTTGGTCAATAAGGGTTAATGCATGACCGGGTATATATTTTACCAACCTGCATCAGTGCAGATTATTAGGCATTTCCGTTTATTTCTAGCGCAGATATATATCCAAACGAAGGCACTTTTTAACGATAACCAGCGCAAACCGGTATGAAAAATCGGGAATGCAGCGGCCTACTTTAGAAAGAGTAACACATATACTCAAAATTAAATTGACGCGCTGATCTTTTTTTCCAGACGTGCGCAAAAATTGAGAAATCATTCTTTAGGCAGGCTACACTGAGCTTTGCTTCTATTAGTTTATCTTTGTTTGGAACCGCGCCTTTCATGCAGAAAATATACCAGAATGGCTCAATTCTCTCTAACCTGAAATGCTAAGAGCACTAAGGTTATTGCACGCTTCTTTTATTAACTAGCTTTTCTGATCTCTCACTTGGCTTTACAGTATATAACATTTCTACAGTGAATATAGCAAATTACTTTCGACGCTTCCAAAGCTGCAAAAATGATCGCTGCTAAATGAAAGAAAGTTTGTTGTGTAATATTGTAGCGTCTACAGGCATTCTAAATAAAAACCATGCTTTACCACCGGTAAACAAAGTACAAGCAACATCCTTTTCTGGTTAATCGCCGTTTAAGTTGTCCGAGTGCTCAAGAAATCGCGTTTAAGTGGATATTTTGATTTTTCTGACCAACCAGAGAGCTGATTGTTCCAATATAGGTTAACTTGAACAAAAACATCTTTACTCTTTTTTCAAAAGAATAATGTTCTCGGCATGTGGGCTTCTTATTATCAAGATGACCGACAGTGATATTTCCTGATTGTTGGCTGAATCACAAACTGAAGTACTTGCTTTGCGAGGGAAAATCGTGCAGTAGTTATCGCACAAATGAACGAAAGCTAAAAATGGTTTCTGAAATAATTTGTAGCCGCTTTGCTCTGATAAAGTAATATCTTCTATTTTTAGTTTTAAAAATTTCAAGATGGCCATTTTCGCACATGTGTTTAGTTGCGTGACATTCGCTGTTCTTAGGGAGCTAGAAACTGAGACCTTGGCAACAAACTCTTTTTAACGCTAACTATTAGCAGTTTAAAAATTGTCTCTGTTCTTTTCTAGTCACTTTTGTTTGATTTTGCGTTATTAAGTCAACCCACTGTGACATATTGTGCTTCTGGCGGATTTTTGTGCGCGTTCCTTCGTGGCTGTGGCCATTCTATTGCGTTAATAGATTACAAAAATGCCAAGCTAAAACTAAAAGTTCTCCACAGTATCATCTTAGCCGTGAGTGCAACACTTTCAGCCAGCGGAAATGGAATTGAGCCCCTCTTGCGCTTCTCTCTCCATGCCGCTATTAAGGAAACCGGTTAAGGAATAAAAAGCTTTTTAAGGAAAACAATATTGCACAGTACTATTATGGCGTGGTATGACATGTTTGGCTTAGCGGACCAAAGCTGCATAGAGGATGCAAAAGACGCCGTATTTTGGGGGTGGAGATTAATTCCGACCACATTGTGTTCTGTAACGTCTACTCTCACCGCATAAGACACGGTAGTTTTTGCATTTGGCCTCTAGCGACGAGCAGCCTTCGCGGCTGCCATTGAAACCAATTCCTGCGGCCTATTAGCGAGCGGTCTAAACATTTATCCGCCGCGGCGGGTGCTGCGCGATTCAGCTCCTCATTCGGCATAATCCAACTCTTCAACCGGCGCAACACTGGACCATGCTCGCAATCTATTACCACCCCCACTCTGACAGCCAATACCCTAGTTAAAACATTTGGGGACGAGACAACTTATGCAACAGTGCGTGGGCTGCAGGTATGACCCTGCCTAGTAGTAATTAACTGAAGCGTAATTTTCAGTGACCATACGGCGGAGAAAATCGCCTTCGCAAGCCTTTTAACGCACCATATTTTGCTCACATACCGCAGTCGGGCCTCATTGTCGCCTGTTACCTGATGAGGGACACACCTTTAACGCATTTCTTGGTCGACACATCACCTTTAACACTGTGGGATCATTTCCAAGAATGTACTTCCAGCGCCTGCGTCACGCTACTGAATGCGACGATTGTCCGGTAGCGTATTTAGCCTCCAGGCTTGATGTACCTGGCAGGTCAGCCTGTAATGTCCGCACCCGCCGGGAGACAGTTCTCACTTGAACTGTCTCCTCGATCCTCGCCCATTAACAGAGCAAAAGATCCTCGGTCCGTGGCCACAGCAGTAGACTGCCCTCAAGGCATACAAGGCACACTTTGCCTACTTGAGAGCGACTGGATTGAGTGACAAATTGTAACAGCATTGTGCGTGTTTGTGTGTTATGCCTTTTTCCCCTTCTCTCTTCCTCCTTTTAGTCCCCTAATTCCTCTTCCCCAGTGCAGGGTAGCCAATCGGAACCCCTTTCTGGTTAACATCCCTGCCTTTCCCTTCTCCTCTTTATCTATCTATCGGAACGGCGGCTTCTGCATAAACTCGATTCGTTGGACGATGGATATAACTAGTTGGAACACCTAATACAGTAAAATCTATGATGGCGCGCTTTATGCGCCTTAGAGAGGCCACACACATACATACTAATATATATATATATATATATATATATATATATATATATATATATATATATATATATATATATATATATATATATATATATATAAACACACACACACACACGCACGCGCACACACACACACACACACACACACACACACACACACACACACACACACACACACACACACACACACACACATATATATATATATATATATATATATATATATATATATATATATATATATATATATATATATATATAACCTTAGTCCGTAAATTTCCGAGATTGAGTCCATTAAAAAAATGCGTTCAACGTAGGAATCATTTGTGCAAATAGTCTCCCTCGGAGTTTATACACAGCTTCCAACGCTTCTTGAAGTCTTGGAAACAGTTGGAAAACGCTTCTTTTGGCAGGCCTATTAGCTACTTTGTCGTGACGTCTTGAATGACCTCCACGCTCCCCATCCAGCGACCTTTTAGGGCTGTCTTCACAAGAGGAAAGAAGAAAAAATCGCATGGGGAGAGGTCAGGCGAGTATGGCGGATGGGGAAGTGTAGTAATGTATTGCTTGGCGAGAAATTTTGTCACGCTGAGAGCAGTGTGCGGCCTTGCGTCATCGTGGAGAAGTCCCCATTGTCCAGATGCCCATAAGTAAGGGCTACGGCGTCGCAGTGCATCACGCATGTGTTGGAGCACGCGGATATAAAATTTCCGATTCACCGTCTGGCTTTGTGGGACGAACTCGTGGCGTATGACACCTCTAGCATAAAAAAAAACTATCAGCATCGTCTTTGTTTTGGTCTTCTGTCGCCGCACCTTTCTTGAAGACGGAGAGCTTGCGGACTGCCAATCACCGCTCTGCCTCTTTGTTTGAGGATCGTATTTATAACACCATGTTTCGTTTTCAGTAATGATACTGTCGACGAATGAAGCATTCTTGTCTGTCTCGGAGAGGAAATCTGCCCTCATTGTACTTCTAGTCATGTGTGGGGGAGTGCGGCACATGTCTGGCATTCAGCTTTCGTTTCCCCAAGTTCTCACGCAAAATTTGCTGACAAGTTGTCTTACTAATGTCGAGAGCATCTGATACCATGCGGAATTTAATGCTGCGGTCTTGCTGTACGATTTCCCTAATTCGAGCAACTTTGTTTTCATTCCGTGAGGTTAAAGGGCGGCCCTGCCTTGTGTCGTCTTCCACCGACGTTCTCCCCGAAACAAACCTCTTCTGCCATTCGAAAACTAGCGCGCCCTCAAAAGTGTCTCGTTGGTTTAAGCGTCACGAAGGAGCTCATACATCTGTGTGGCAGTCTTGCCAAGCATCACAAATAATTTTGTTTACACGCTGTTCAAGGTGGACGTCCATCTCTCCGCATGCACTCACAGTAGAATGCGCAGACGACTAGTGACAACATATTTTTTGCATGTATTGCCATTTAGTGGCTGCCACAGCAATTAACATATATAGCTCAGGTTCGCCCAAAATATGGCGCTACACATACCCACCAACATTTTTTGGGAATCATTTCTAGAGAAGCAAATAAATCAGTCTAGAAACTTTACGAACAGATGTTGTATATATATATATATTGTTACGTACTCAGCAGGCAGTGAGTGAGTCTGTGGTGTTTATTTAACAGATTTAGCGACGGGGCGCAGAGCTCAAACCATGAGACCGACCAGCTTCCTTTTTCTCTACGCTTCTGATCTCCTCTCCTTCGTCGACTACGCAAAGCACGTTACACTTCCCCCTTCGCAGTCTCCCACGGCGAGCTAAGCAGTGTCCCGAGGGCTGAAGCCTTTGAGCCGAGCAATATGCACCACATGGGTCTTTCGTGAGCATCGGCCGCTGCCAGTAAGGCGTGAGACGACGTAGTTCAAATCACTGATGCGCTCAAGCACAACAAAAGGGCCAATGTAGTGGGACAGGAGCTTCTGACACAAACCGCGCTTCCGGAGCGGCGTCCACAACCACACTCGATCGCCAAGGTCATAGGAGATGGGCTGGGGGCGAATGTCGTAGCGGTGTTTAGAGCGCTGCTGAGAGTCCAAAATACGGAGGCGGGCAATTCGACGTGCTTCTTCAGCTCGGCAGAGTGTAGTGGCGATGGAAGGCTCATCGTAGATAGAGAAAGGAAGGTTGGTGTCGATGCAGCGGCGGGGAACGCGAGCATACAGGAGGTAAAAGGGGCTGTAGCCAGTTGTTTCATGCCATGCAGTGTTGTAGGCATACGTAATAAAAGGAAGGACACCATCCCAGTTATGGTCAGAATCGACGTACATGGCTAGCATAGTGGTGAGCGTGCGGTTTGTGCGTTCGACGAGGCCGTTCGTTTGTGGGTGATAGGGTGTCGAGTGACGAAAATTGCATTCGCAGCGACGAAGAAGTGCTTCGACAACATCCGCAGTAAACTGGCTTCCACGATCAATGATGAGAACGTGAGGAGGTCCATGACGGAGAATGAGAAAGTGCAGGAGAAAATTAGACACATCGGAAGGAGTGGCAGACGGTATAGCTGCTGTTTCACAGTATCAGGTTAGGTGATCAACACACACGATCGCCCAGCGGTCGCCATTGGCAGACCGGGGAAAAGGGCCTAACAGGTCGATGCCCACTTGCTCAAATGGAGTGGTCGGAGGTGTGACAGGGTGCAGCTGGCCTGGCGAACACGATGCAGGGATCTTGAAACGCTGGCACTGGACACAGCTGGCTACGTATTGTTGAATCGTTTGACGCATTTTGGGCCAGTAAAAACGTTCTTGAGTGCGGTGAAGGGTCCGGACAATTCCCAAGTGGCCTGACGTGGCATCGTCGTGCATCAGTTGAAGAACAGGTATGCGAAGGCTTTCCGGCACGACGAGAAGGAACCGTGCACCGCCGGGCGTGAAATTCTTCTTGTAAAGTAAACCAGCGAGAATACAGAAACGGGCAGCAGGGAAATGGCCGGCGGCGTCGAAGAGTGCTGTTAACGTCGTGTACTTGCCCTGTTCAGTCTTGAACTGGTTAGCATCAGGAAACGTGGGTGAGACAGAAGCGAGGTAGTCGTCGAAGTTGTCGCCATCGCAAGCAGTCGTCGGAAGCGGCAAGCGCGACAGACAGTCAGCGTCGGCGTGTTGACGACCGTTTCTGTACACGACAGTGAAGTTGAACTCTTGTAGCCGCAAAGCCCAGCGGGCAAGTCGGCCTGGAAAAATCGGGCAAGGGTCTCTGGAAAAATAGAACACTGTGACATGCTTCGAAAGCACTCCCACCAAAATGCGACGCTCGGTCGTGGAAAGGGACTTATTAATCATGGCCTGAACTTTGGACTCTTCACAGGGGTGTCCTGGTTCTTCAAAAGCGTGTTCACTGAGCGCCGCAACGGAAACCGGCAAGCCTTCCTCGAAATGGGCAAGCTTCATGCCACGAGGTAACACGGCGGGCTCTTCCGAATAGTTCACTGTCCACAGCGTGGTGCGGCCGCCACTAGTTACGCGGACTACGCAACGGGGCACGAGGACTCTCTTCTTAGCACACGTCAGTGCAGTGGATTCCACCACGGCATAAAAGGCATCACACAAAATTTTCGATGAAACAACCGGCACAAATCCGGCAGACATCGCCGGTACAACTGTGTCCTCTGACACAGAGAACACTCCGAAATCAAGAAAGGAGCTTTCCACAAGAGCCGACATCAGAGTTGCGTCCAATGAAATCCCTCCAGTACGACAGTCTAATGTGGCACCGCACTGCTGCAAAAAGTCACTTCCAAGTATAACGTCATGTGTGGAACGTGACAGCACAGCAAATTCAGTCCTGAACACTTGACCACCGATAATAACGTTCGCAGAACAGACACCAAGGAGAACTAATGTTTCACCCCCAACACCCCGAAACACCACAGCTCGATCCCAACGAAACAGTACTTTTCGACCCAAACTAACTCATTATAGATACTGTCGCACCGGTATCTACTAACGCCATAGTTCGAATTCCGTCGGTAAGCACTTCTAGTTTGTTCTTTAACATATACACGGGAAGAGGGATTGATGATATCGACTTGCCGGCGGCCTCACCTCCATCGGCCGCGCCGTCTAGTTTCCCGGAGGAGGCGAGCGGCGTCGAGGAGATGGTGAGCGTCGTTGACGTGAAGGTGGTGGTGTCAGGCTGCGGTCGGAGGCAGGCGAGGTGTTTCGCAGCAATGCCGCACGGTAGCTACCCCAAGAGGATGTTGGCGTTGGGTGCTGAACAGCCGCATCGGGGTTGAGGGAAGTGTTCGGCCACAGGCGATGGTCTGGTTGCATCGGGCCTCGTCGGCGGCAGTATCGGGATATATGTCCGGTCATGCCACAGCGGTAACACACAGGTGGCGGGCGCCAGCGATCAACGTATGATGCTTGCCAAGCGTGGTCAGAACGTTGGTTGTAATCATCTCGAGGCTGTTGTCGCGCCAAGTCGCCTGTGTAGGCACGCCGTCTTCCCACAGACTGGTAGGCAGACTGTACCTCGCGGTGTCTCCGATCGGCGAAGTTCTGCGAAACGCCAGCTGGAACCCAAGAAGTAGATGGTGTTGCGGGCTCTGCCTGCAATGCGCAACCATCTTGCTGGGCGTCATCCCGGCGCACGGGGTCTTGATACCGGAGGAGTTCCTCGCGCACAATTTGGCGAATCATGTCAGCCATTGACACTGGAGCAGCGACGTCAACGCTGGCGATGGAGGTGACATTCGCCAGGCGCCCAAATTTCGGCACTATACGGCGAAGCTTCAAAGCCTTGAACGCTCTTCAATGCTTAATGACGTCGGCCGTCGACTTCAATCTGTCTTTGCTAATAAAGAAGTTGTATACATCTTCAGCAATCCCTTTAAGTAAATGTCCGGCCTTATCTTCTTCAGCCATCCGCGGGTTCACTAGCCTGCACAACTTCACGATTTCTTCAAAGTACATGTTGCAAGTCTCACCAGGTAATTGGGCCCGTTGAAGCAACGTCTGTTCGGCGCGTTTCTTTTTGGCAGAGCCGTCACCAAAACATTTATCTCTTCTATAAAACGTTCCCACGTGGTAAGAGAGTCTTCATGGTTATCAAACCAAATCGGAGCTGTCGCTTCCAAAAAGAATACGACGCTGGCTAGCCTCACTGTGGCATCCCAGCCGTTATAGCGACTCACCCGCTCGTAATTAGTCAACCACTCGTCGACGTCTTCATCGAACCTTCCAGCAAAGGTGCGCGGTTCGCGGTGATGCTGCCAGTGGCCCGCCGCGGGTGCTGCTTGCTCGGCGCCGCCGTCCTGAGGCATATCCAGTGGAAGTGGTGGCAATCTGACAACTCTGCGGCTGCGTCGAGGAACAGGGGAATCCGTGGTGACACCCAGCAACGTCCACCACAACTGTTACGTACTCAGCAGACACTGAGTGAGTCTGGGTTGTTTATTTATTTATTAAGAGATTTAGCGACGGGGCGCAGAGCTCAGACCGATCAGACCGACCAGCTTCCTACGCTTCTGATCTCCTCTCCTTCGTCGTCTACGCAAAGCACGTTACAATATATATATGAGGGATATGAAATTCTTCACGGCCACTGATTAAAAATATAGTAAGTTGGGGAAGTCACATTGAAAAACGTAATGGATTTATTCAACGTTTCAACCAGGGACTGGTCTTTGTCAAGAATGGTCATACATTGAATGGACGCGTCTTGTTATAGCATGGGACAAAGAGGGGGATTAAAAAGAAAAAAATAAAGAAAGAAAGAGAGGGGGAGAGCGGAACACAGCACTGACACCTACCACATGTTAGGGAAGAAAGGCACCACGTCGCGTACGCATGAACTCACTGCACACACACCAAGTGTAAGAGGGAGGCCGGGCTGGGTTGGCATGCGGTTACTTCAAAAAAAAAGATAGAGAGAAAAACAATAGCAAATAACGAAAAAACGTGGTGGGAGCTTAACAAACGAAGGGAAGTGTCCGCCAATAGTGGGCGTCTGTACGCCTCTGGCCGCGTTTGTGTGGCCCCGAGCGACTCCAAATGATGGCCCAAGGAGGCGGCGCAGGCTGCGACTGCCCACATGGTGACACGTGAGCCGCTAAAACCAGATGGGGTTTCCATATGAGGACCACATGGAAAGGCTTGCTTACAGGAAAGCAAAAAAGAAATAACGCACAGAGAAAACTGCAGAGCAATGGCCGAGAGAAACAGAGAAAAAAGAAAAAAGAATAAAAAAACAGGAGGGACGAACACAGAAGACACACACACAAATATGTAACTGCTGTAGCATCTTTGAGCGGGAAACCATAGCAGTCCACGAAAAGACAACGCCAGAGTGTTACAAAGTGCCCGAAGAACGGAATTGCATCCCAGTGCTCACAACAACACACCAATAATAAGATAGATACAGATGACAATCGGAATCATAAAAAGACACAAATGAATGCAAATACAACACTAGTGCGAATAAAAAGTGTGTTAAGAAGCAAGTGTTACCTAAAATGCAGTGACCAGCAAAAACACAACAGTAATAGTAGGATGAATGCACATGGGACACGAGCGTCACAGAATTAGAGAGCGTTTAACCACAAGAAGAAATTCAATACCTCGACAGGAAGTTAAACGGTGGAACATAGAAGTATGTATTATCAAAAAGTCACCATAGTAGATTTAAGGAACGCCCGTTTGGTTGCAAAATAATGCATAAGAAAAAAAAACAGAACAAAAGCATCGCAGAAAGATTTAGCCTGAAAGCAGGAGGGTTTGCCAGCGCTCTCATTAATGCCACCGGACCAAGTGTTAAACTTAAATATTAGGTATGATTCACAGGCTTCCCTGACGTAATTTCTTTGGAAGCCAGATTGCAGAATGGTGGCCTTAAAGTTTCCAAATGGGTGGCCTTTTGTGGTTACGTGTCTTGAAAGAAGCAGGTCTGGCAGTGATCGTATGTGTGCTCTGTGGTTATTTATTCTCAGTCGGAAAGGAGTTTCAGTTTGCCCAATGTACTGCGCACGGCTAACACCGCATTTGAGAAGGTAGACAACGTTGCTGGTGTCACAGTTGAAGTGTCCTCAAATTTTGAACGAGAAAGATGACGCTGTGCTACGAACTTCTGTGATCGCACTGATCATCGGAAAGAGCTTACAGCGCGGTTTATTGCAAGGTTGCACCATGAGACTTCACCGTAGTCTAGTTTCGAGGAGGTTACAGCAACTTTGATATTTCTTGCCCTCCGGTATACAACACGGGGTGGCTCGGGAAGCAGGCGCTTCATTTTATCACTCTGAAGGAGAATGTTATGATGCTTTTTGAGAATAGCATTAACATTCGGTGCTGATGGCGAGTAGGTTAATACCAGATTAGTTGGAAAGTTTGTCTGCGCAGGCTAGATGGTATTTATTATTTTACGAAGGTCTCGTGCTGCGGCTTCTTTAAAGGCATCGTCGATGATGGGCTTCGGGAAGAGCTGTCGGACCAAATCCTTGCGGAGTGCCTCAAAGCTTGAAACGAAGTCCTCTTCACGGGAGCAGATGCGTTTATATGATAGAGCCTTGCGGTACGGTATTCCTTTTTTGCAAAGTTTTACGTGGCTACTCTCAAAATGCAAATATTGGTGCTTGTCTGTGGGCTTCCTAAACACTGAGGTGAAAAGCTGCTTTTTCGAGAGGCCGCCGCGGTGGCTAAGTGGTTAGGGCGCTCGACTACTGATCCGGAGTTCCCGGGTTCGAACCCGACCGCGGCGGCTGCGTTTTTATGGAGGAAAAACGCTAAGGCGCCCGTGTGCTGTGCGATGTCAGTGCACGTTAAAGATCCCCAGGTGGTCGAAATTATTCCGGAGCCCTCCACTACGGCACCTCTTCTTCCTTTCTTCTTTCACTCCCTCCTTTATCCCTTCCCTTACGGCGCGGTTCAGGTGTCCAACGATATATGAGACAGATACTGCGCCATTTCCTTTCCCCCAAAAAACCAATTATTATTAATTAATATTTTCGAGATCTGAAGTTGGGCGTCCAGAAAGGTGATCATGGATGTTGAGTAGGAGTGGGAAAAGGAGATGCTATATATATATATATATATATATATATATATATATATATATATATATATATATATATATATATATATATATATATATATATATATATATATGCTTAAAGAAAATCGCTTAAAGAAAATTACTTATAAAGCTTTATAAGTAATTTTCTTTAAGCGATTTATTAATCTAAGAATTATTATCCCACTGATAAGCATAACACATTAAAAAAAAATAACGTTCCCCTATGCACCTTGGTTTCGGTGACTGTTCGCTCCCTTCATAAATTTGTCAAACGGGCCCCTCATTTCCTTTAACTTGTCTGCTAATAGCTTAACAAGGGTCTCGGTTCCGGCAGTCTTGATGCCATAGGTAGCATAAGAGGGCTCTCGCACAGTTTCCGCCCTCACCGTTAGATGACGTTCTACGTCACGCTCGCGGTATTACAGGACGTGCTACGTCCGCCGCTATGGTCGAGGGTGGCGCTGGTGAACACTCTCAAGGCTCGCTTACACCCAGTAAACATAAATACCCACGAGAGCAGCAGATTGGACAGCCGTCGCCGTAGCTCAGTTGGTAAGAGCACCGGACGCGATATTCGGAGGTCGTGGGTTCGGATCCCACCGGCGGCATGGTTGTTTTTTCTGCTGCTTTATAAGTAATTTTCTTTAAGCGATTTATTAATCTAAGAATTATTATCCCACTAATAAGCATAACACATTAAAAAAAAAAATAACGTTCCCCTATGCACCTTGGTTTCGGTGACTGTTCGCTCCCTTCATAAATTTGTCAAACGGGCCCCTCATTTCCTTTAACTTGTCTGCTATATATATATTTATATATATATATATATATATATATATATATATATATATATATATATATATATATATATATATATTAGGGATGTGCGAATATTCTAAGTTTCGAATACGAATCTAATTTTTTTCATATTCAGTTCATATCCGTATTCGAGAAATGATGTTCGTGAATTTCCGAATATTCGAAAATTCCCGAATACTCAGCAGCGATCGTATACCTTGCCGACTTTCGTAAATTTTATTGTGGCTAAAGCGCAATATCTGGGTAAATGATCGGAATATAGAGTTTAAAGTTCCAGGAAAGCAGGATAAAGGCACTGTTCTCTTTCTTCTCTATCGTTTACCGCGTGGGATGATCGCATTCCGATGCCGCTAGGCTTGACCTTGTGTGCAATTCGCAAGTGGGCTTTTTCACATGCCACACGTGCTGCGAACAAGATCGGGGACGACCCGCTTCTAACAATCGCAACGCGAAATCGCGTTTATTTTTTTATCCTTCCGTAATATTTTATCTAATTAATGCCCACACCCATGGCGTTCGTTCTGTCACCTCAACACTCTGAGCGTGACCACCGCCATCTTGTTTTGGTCAACTTCACTATGCGGAAAAGCCTACTTGCGGAATTTCGCGTGAGGGGCAAGTCGAGGTGTCAAAACAGGGCAAGTGATCCTGTAAAAATCCCGCCTATTGCATGGTGCATTGTAACCCATGCACCTCTCAAATGGGCGTAAGGGCAGGCGTGACAACGTTCGGAGGGCCCCTGTGACTAGGCCAAAAAAATAACCCCGCCGCGTTAGTTTTGGTTTCTGAGCTTCGCCACTCTCCCATGGCAATGGCAACTGTCGGCCCGCGCATCCGCCAGTAGTCCAATCTCAGCACCGTGCCGCTTTTAGACACTGACTGACGCGTCACTGGCCATTTTTTTCTCTTTTCGAAGTTGTATCGCCATTCCTATGTCAATGTGCGTTCTCATCTCGCTTGCGTTCGCGATGTCTTCCAGCACGCCAAAACTCGGTGCTCGTCACGGGATTACAGGTGTTTGCACGAAAGAGCCGTCTCATTAGACTACCGCATTTTCAATATTTTTATTGGGGCCCCAGGGCATTTTATAAATCGACCTTCGTATAACCCGACCATTTCTGTCGGATATTAGAACTCCGAATTGATGAGGTTTTACTAGCCATCATGTTATTTTTGTTTCCAGTCTTGTCACGTTATGGATTTCATTTTGCCTGACCACATTATAGGTTGGATACTGTTTAGTAGCATACATTTCTGCGCATATCATGTTTTATTTACATGGTGCTAATACAGTCGTTTTGTTTATTTCAGTTGCAAAGGCCATACACTGTTTTTTTTAAAAATATGAGCAACAATGTTTGCTTGTTGATCTTTTCTGAATTTATTTTTCGTGCTGACCAGATATTCGATTCGATATTCGAAGCCATTTTTTCCTCATATTCGTATTCTATTCGTATTCGAAAATTTCAACATTCGCACACTCCTGACCTATATATATATATATATATATATATATATATATATATATATATATATATATATATATATATATATATATATATATATATATATATATATATATATATATATATATTAGCAGACAAGGCAAATGAAGTGAGGGGCTCGTTTGACAAACATATTAAGGAAGTAACAGTCACCGAAAGCAAGGTGTGTAGGAAAATGTTTCTTGTTTTTTAATATCTAGTGCCAATCAATTAGTTTTTTTATTTAAAGAAAATTACTTATAAAGCAGCAGAAAAAACAACCATGCCGCCGGTGGGGCCAGAACCCACGACCTCCGAATATCGCGTCCGGTGCTCTTACCAACTGAGCTACGGTCCGGGACGGCTGTCCAATCTGCTGCTTTCGTGGGTATTTATGTTTTCTGTGTAAGCGAACCTTGAGAGTGTTCATCAGCGCCACCCTCGTCCATAGCGGTGGACGTAGCACGTCCTATAATACCTCAAGTGTGACGTAGAGCGTCATCTAACGGCGAGGGCGGAAACTGTGCGAGAGCCCTCTTATGCTACCTATGGCATCAAGACTGCCAGAACCGAGACCCCCGTTAAGCTATTAGCAGACAAGGCAAATGAAGTGAGGGGCTCGTTTGACAAACATATTAAGGAAGCTAACAGTCACCGAAAGCAAGGTGCACAGTGGAATGTTTCTTCTTTTTAATATCTAGTGCCAATCAATTACTTTTTGTATTTAAAGAAAATTACTTATAAAGCAGCAGAAAAAACAACCATGCCGCCGGTGGCATCCGAACCCACGACCTCCGAATATCGCGTCCGGTGCTCTTACCAACTGAGCTACGGCGACGGCTGTCCAATCTGCTGCTTTCGTGGGTATTTATGTTTTCTGTGTAAGCGAACCTTGAGAGTGTTCACCAGCGCCACCCTCGTCCATAGCGGTGGACGTAGCACGTCCTGTAATACCGCAAGTGGGACGTAGAGCATCATCTAACGGCGAGGGCGGAAACTGTGCGAGAGCACAGGGTAAGATAATTGTGGTAAGATAATTGTGCACATAAAGTTCCGCGTTTTAGGAGCACCGAATATATATATATATATATATATATATATATATATATATATATATATATATATATATATATATATATATATATATATATATATATTCGGTGCTCCTAAAACGCGGAACTTTATGTGACAATTATCTTACCCTGATGAAGAACGGTCCACCGTTCAAAACCGTTGGGGTATAAAAGATTCTTCAAGTGTACTTCAACTCTTTTCTTATGATACCAGCAGTCGAGGAAGTTTCTGATCGTAGCATACTTTACCTTCGATGGCTGCTTCAGGGAACGTCACTTCAAGAAACGTCGTGAGGAAATTCCCCTCCCAATCTCCAACATGTGCGTTTATTGGAGACTATCAAACTAAGCACATCTCGGCGCAATTCGACCCTTCGAGCCAGCACTGCCCTGCATTTATCATTCATCCCGCCGCAAAGATCAGTGATGTGGTAAACCTCCTAGACTTCGTGCCCCGCAGTGTAACGTGCGTGATACTTCATATTGGGACAAACGACCTCTACTCCGGGGACATCCACGCCACCATCGAGCGGTATGTGCAAGTCATGAACGTTATTCGGACCCAGCGACCTCAAATTGAAGCTGTATTTGCAACGTTAGTCCTTCCGCGAGCCCCAAACCGCTGGCGATGGCTCGGCAACTGGCGGGAGGTACAGCACTTCAACAGGAGAGCTGGGAGGTTTAATTCACTACTTGCCGAGCTATGTGCAAAATTTCATAATATGTTCTATTTACACCATTCACTGGAGACATTCCACGCGTCTATGGTCCTGGCAGCCGAAGGGGTCCATCCAAATTTCGGGGGTGTCTTCATTCTAGCATGGAGTGTCCACAATCCCCTGCTTACCATTCGGCGGCACAGCATGACCCCATAGCTGGACCACCTTCCCACCTCAGATAACAGCGTACCAGTGCTTCCCACCTATGCCCAGGTTGTCGGCGACTGGAACAAAACGAACGCCCTAACAAGTCGCTGTTTCCCTACCATCGCCGAGGCACGAGATAGGGATGACGGTCAGAGGCCTGACGCACGAGTTTTCCGCCGGACGCTCCCAGCGGACAGCGCAAGTACTCTGCTAGCGTCAGACCTACGTTATGGCGGACGAATTGGGTCCAAAATACCGAAAAGCTACCACTCCGCTCCTGGACCATCCACATCAGCCCAACAGCGACCACCTCACAATATGGACCACAATGTCAGTCTTTCAGCTACGCCAAAATCCCGACCAAAAATCAAGGCTGGCGAACCTAGGGGAGCACCATTGAATTCGGCACCGTCATCCACCAAGTTGATTGCCAGTGGCCACCATCTGGAATACCCCGCTGCACCAAA
Organism: Amblyomma americanum; assembly: GCA_030143305.2. NCBI lineage: Eukaryota > Metazoa > Arthropoda > Arachnida > Ixodida > Ixodidae > Amblyomma > Amblyomma americanum. Next base: position 201,181 of record JARKHS020009642.1, read on the forward strand.
GTCCCAGGCCAAAAAACAATCTCTGCGAACCCAGGGAAGCACCACTGGATTCCGCGCCGGCGACTTCCAGTTCAGATGCCAGTACATCAACGACTCCCACAAAAGTTCCGGTTCAAACGACTGAAGGACGTCAGCAAACGCCTGTCATTGCGAACAACCGTGCGGAGGGCCCTGCTACTCCGAAACCAAGGTATGACCTCAGGCGACGCTGCGGCTCCGCCCAGCGGGTGAAACAGGATTGACGGGCTGGCCGAACTCACCCGCCTGCTCCCCCCTCGGCTGATGCTATACACTCTCTGAATTTCTTAAAATTAAGAAAAATAATGGACAAACGAATCAGGCACGAGCTCCACGTAAAGTCCCTCAAAATATACCTCGAAGCAAATACGGTACCCAAGGGCCTTTCCGTGTCTTTAACTCCGTCGATGAATAATTTCTCGAAAGCCCATAGCCTAGCTTGGAGCCAGGAACTGCTTAACGCATCCCTAAACCTGTTGAAAATAACTATAGATCATTGCGAAGAGGTGTTGGCATCAGTTAGTCGCGAGGAGAGACGGGCTCGTCACAACATGAATACTTTCAACAATAGAGACGGACGAGCTTGAGTTTTTCCAGTCCAGCAAAACAACACAAATCTGGGCTAAAAAATGCAAAAAATTCTCGCGAGATAACATCCAGCTTGATGAGAGAAGAGGGTGCGGCGTGGCATCACAATCACAAAAGGATATAATGCAGCCTGACTACACTCACTAGCCTTCAAGAAATCATCCAACCTTATTTAATCAAACATTGGATGGTTCAGACTTCAGGAGAATATTATCAACCTCTCAGACGCTCGTCTAAACAAGGAGGAGAAATCAGTCTTGTCACGCGGACTGAAATTCTAGTCCAAATACAGGGACTATAATGAATACCAATTAATGAAGGATCTCGACAACTTTTCTCGAAGTCTGAGACTCCGGGAATACTTCTCCGATAAGCCGAACCAAAACTGTAACTCATTCCCTCCTTCCCAGGAACAATGGACACCAAGATCTGGCAGGGATAAGCATCTGGACATCTATATAAAAGCAATACAGCGAGACATCATTCAAGCTTTCGAGACACATAAACCCGGACCACCGAACCTTTCAAGAGAGGAACGTAACGCCTTAGAATCACTCAGCAAACGAACGGATATCGTCATTAAACCCGCTGACAAAGGAGGCGGCATAGTAATCTCTAGACAAAGAAAAGTACATCCGGGAGGGATATCGTAAGCTCAATAACTCCAATTTTTATAGGTTACTCCCATCAGATCCCACCGTTGAGCACCGGAAAATCATAGCAGAAACCTTAAAACAACTTACAGATGAAGGCGAGTTACCATCACGAATAAGTAAAGCACTGACGGCATTACATGCTTCTCCAGGCCGCTTCTACATGCTCCCAAAAATACACAAAGAAAATCATCCGGGTCGACCGATAGTTTCTGGCATTGGCACACTCACAGAACCAATCTCCAGCTACATTGATTCTCTCATCAAGCATATCCCTCCCAAACATACATCTTACATTCGTGACACTAATCACTTCCTGAAAGAATTATCTCAATTTACCGCTCCAGAAGGTGCCTTTTTAGTTACCCTTGATGTAGTGTCTCTGTACACCAACATACCGCATGATGATGGCATCCGAGCTCTGGTCGCATCCTATGGAAAACACAAAAGCGCTGATGCTCCTAGCCAAAGTACCATCGCTGCACTTACTAATCTGGTCCTCAAACTCAACTTTTCGAATTCAACAACTCTTTTACCTACAAACGAGTGGTACCACTATGGGAACGAAAATGGCGCCAAACTATGCCAACATATATATGCATAGCACTGAATCGAAGTTTCTCCGCTCATATCCAACAAAACCGGCTTTTTACAAACGCTTCCTAGACGACATATTCATGGTATGGACGAAAACCGAGGACCAACTCATCCAGTTTATTTCAGCCTTTAACAACATACATCCAAACCTCTGTTTCACACACACTTACTCCGCCAGTCAAATTAACTTCTTGGACGTCTCAATTCGAATGGAGAAGGGTAGCTTAATCACCAGTGTCTACAGAAAGCCCACGGATAGGCAACAGTACCTTCATTACAAGAGCTGCCACCCACGCCACTGCAAAACTTCAATTCCATATTCCCAAGCCATCAGATTCAAACGGATCTGCTCACGACCAGAAGACTTCAAAGAAAATTCTAACCGTATGCGGGAGGTTCTGAGGGACCAATGCTATCCGGCCTCTATTATTGATGATGCCATTAGGAAAGCGGAAGCAATAAATCGTAACGAAATGTTTGGGGATCCCCCATCAGCAACCGCAAATGAACACCGCTCTAATCTCGTCTTAGCCTTCGCAAACAACCTTCCTAATGTCAACAAAATTCTAAAAAACATTTCAACATAATCGAACAAAACGATCGACTGTCAAAACTTTTTCAAACAGTTCCACGGGTTACCTACAGACGACCAAAAACCTGCAGAATTATGTAGTTCACTCTACTGTCAATAAGGGAAAGCCTGTGGGTTGCCTACCTTGCAGGAAGGATCGATGTCCAAGTTTGTCAGCACATGCGGACAACAACACTAGCTCAAAGCACACACTCTAACTTCAAACACTCCATCCGTGAAAACTTGAATTGTGACAGTAGTAACGTAGTATACATGCTCCGAGTGTGGCGATTGTCAGATGCAATACATTGGCCAAACCGAGAATTCCTTCCGAATTAGATTCAACAACCATCGCGCGCACACCAGATCTCTTCCTCTCCTCCCCTGTCGAAACACCTTTCGCCAGAAAGGTCACGAGTTTCACAAACTAAAAGTTACGCTGCTACAGAGCGGCTTCCAAAATACCCGTGAGCGTGAGCAACGAGAACATACTTTATATATAAGTTTAATACTGTGCAGGCCGGTATGAATGAGAACCTGGTACACTCTCCACACTTCAGAGGTCAGAGTCCTAGCCCTACTGAAATTCACAGCCCCCGACTGCATCGCCTGAGGTCATGCCAATTTGCGTGCTCGCTTCCACATGCCGCCCTTCTCCTCCCCCTGCCATTCTTTCTTGCTCATGACCAGAGAAAACAGCTGAACTTTGTGACAGCAAAGCATACTGCCTATTCCCCCTAACTGTTTATATTTTTATATTTCATTTTCTTTATTTATTTTTCCTGCTTTGCAGATAGTAGAGCGTGATGCTCCATATCGGACAGTAGCCAGCAATAAAGGACACTTGGGCGATTTCGCGCCTTCGTTCCCCATTTTCTTTCTGTTACTCTCCTCTCTCTCAGTTAGGAGCCCTCTTTTTTGTCTCCGCGACGGAACGCGGGGCGGAGGCGCCCTTCTGACGCGAGGCAGCGCGGAGACATTTGCGCTTTGCGGCGCCCGGCTGCGGGATCGGGTTTCTGCGGGGCGTTTGGCCGGCCGCACCGCCGCCTTAACTTACATTTTAACTGTTAACAGCCGCACCCGTGGGGAGCGGATCGCGCTCTGATGCATATGCGCGCAGTGTTGTTTTCCGTTGCTTTGTTCTTTTCTTGCCGTTTTTTCCGTTTTGATATTTTCTTTCCTCTTGTTCGCACCTCTCGCTTCCGCCGAAGGAAGCTTCCCCCAATAATAATTCTTGTCGGCGTTTTCCTTCCCCCGGTGTAGGCGGACAACTCACCCCTCTCCGCCCTCGCTGTCTCTAACCTCTGCTTTCTCTTCTCCCCGTTCTTTTTCTTTCGTCTGTTCCTTTGACCACCCTCATCCTTTCCCTCAGTCGAAGGGAGGAGTCTGGTCGCTCGCTGTTTGTCTCTTGTGTGATCTGTTTGTTTGCTCAAAGGAGACCGTTTTTCCTCTCCACGTAGCATTCGATGCTCCGAAAACGCGGGCCTTTGTGCTCACAATTATCTTACCCTGATGAAGAACGGTCAACATTCCGAAACCGTTGGTAAATAAAAGTTTCTTCAAGTGTACTCAACTCCTTACTTATGATATCAGCAGTCGAGGAAGTTTTTCACGTAAGTTTTTCATATATATATATATATATATATATATATATATATATATATATATATATATATATATATATATATATATATATATATATATATATATATATATATATATATATATATATATATAGCTACTATATGTAAGACTAAATATTTGACTCCATAAAGTACTAGCGAAAAGGCCGCTGAGGCCCCCTTGTTCACTTTGCTTTTTTCATATGATAGCATTTGAAGCCCCATCGGGGGAAAAAAGCGGCATCCGTCCGTCACGTAATTCCCAGGTCCAGAAGTGAGGTCACCAGATTTGAAGTGACGTCCACCAAACTTCACTGCTCTCGTGGTGCTGCCTCTACACTGATTTTGGCAAACATCAACCCCAAGCCATAGCACCTGAAGTGATGTGTGGTTGTGTGGAGAGAGACATGTAAGGGTCAGCCAACACAACCAGGAAATAATGGCACAAAACTCAGTGTCAAGCTATCAAAACCTTTTTACGGTATCGCACTGCCAAAACAAATGTAATTTGGTGGCGCTGTCAATTTTCTGCCAAGGCCTATACTCGTTTCTCTTGAGGTAGGCTGTACATGCGGTGTTTGTTTGAAGTAGCATGTTCCCATTCTCGGAGTATATAAACACTTTTTTTTAATTTTGTCTAATAATGTAAGCAGCTTTCAGCACTTCCTGAACTTTGCGACAACTAAATATGTTTCGCAGTGGTGCTGTTGTTTCAAGGTGGGAGACGGACACCTAATCAGTGGCAGCGCATGCAGCTGTCCTCTCGACGTCATAACATAGTATTCAAATTAAAATAAATGCAAATGATTTGTGATAGCCATAGTTAATGTTCAATGGTTATCATGCATTTTTTCTATATTGTTTTCCAGTGCAGTTGTCTCAAATAAACGTATCTATTCGCCGTGATGCGGCGAAGCTTCTGAAGTTTGAGAGACCACCAAGAGTGCTGTACGCATCCCATGCACTTGTCACACCCTCTATCGCTCTATAAATTTCTTTAAGGGGAATAGACATTTAGCTGTCTGTCAAATAGCAGATTCTTTGTATCATTCCAGATGTTTGGAAGTTGTTTGGGGTGCATTTCATGAATACGCCGAAAGTGGCAGTGCCGACAAATTTTATTCATGATATTCCATTGTTATTCATTTCCATCAAGGCCGGCAAATGCACGATGCAGCAGTTGCCACACATTTGTAGACTGTGGAACTTGTAGACAAATAATCTTATAACGTACCCCTGGTACTCCATACTCCTGCGCACAGCTGCCACATTGCGCTCTCCACCAATAAGGAATCTTTTGGTAGGCCCACCATATAGGTTGTCCAGAAAGTGCACCGGTAGGGAACTTCCTCCAAAGGCGACTTTCTTTGTCTTGGCCGTACAGGGCTGTAAGATAGCCAGGAGGCTCCTGGTCTCTTGCTGGTCTTGTGCCTGCCACTTCATTATCCCTGTAGGTGAGTCTTTCTCGCAATATTGAAAGTGAACGAATTGTTGGCTGGAAGCGAGCTAAAGTCGCAAACTGAAGCCATTGCCTCTTGGGGAGCGAGGACGGGACCGTAATGGGCGGGCGTCCCTGCGATCTGAAGGCTTGCTTGGCCCATTGCAATCTGTCGGTTGGTTCCTCCGTCCCTCGAACGCGTCCTAAGAAAGCCGGCTGCCTGTAAAATGCGTACTTATATTGTGGATTCAGAAATTGTTCGCCCAAATGTATCGTAACAGGACCTAGTGGTGACGACATTTGCCTAGAAAACTTTTGGGCATGCTGCCTCGATGAGAGGTCTCCAGGTGTCTCGGGAAGGTTATTTCTGGAATATGGAACTCCCACTACGTGGGGTGCATGTCCAGTCATTGGCTCTTCTGGCGGTGGTTCTTCTCGAATTGATTCCTCTAGCTGGCCACTGTGTCCCGGTCGCGTTCCATATTGCCGCCATTGAGGTGCGACTGGTTTCATAGGTAACTATTGCGATCGCTTGTGTGCCAGGTGCTTGTCCGAAAGGAAGGAAACTGCCATACACTTTGGGTGGGCTAGCTTGAGGTCCTTTATTACCTTGCTGCCACCGCCAGTTGACGCCACCACTTAATACTCTATTTAACCACTGCGGGACATGACGAGAACCTGGTACAAATTTTCGGTTCTGTTGAATAAAGGCTGGCTCTGATGAGCCTTGGCTTAGGATTTGCAAAGTTGTTTGAGGTTTCATGCCCCTCTTTTTCCATGGAAAGTATAGAGAAGGCACTCCTTCCTGTCCCCGCCATAGTAAGTAAGCACGTGCAACTTCCGGCCCATTTTCTATATTATACTCTTCTCTGCCTGCTAGTGGGTATGCACTGCGTGGGGTTTGGAGGCTCTCTATCGGTTTTCCATTTTCTATATGCCAACTACCAGGCAGCCCAAACAATCTACGCTGTACTGACCACAATATGTTGTGGCGAGTACCGTGTGGGCCACCTGTCTGCTGAGCATCCCACCATAGGTCCATGTTGCCCGGCCATCTACCATGTTGCTGCCAGGGTAAATAAAAGAGAGATCCCACCGAGGTGGGCTGTCGGTGCACACGAGCGTTTCGTAAGTAAGGCGTAAATGTTTTGTAGCGTCCTTGTGGGGCCCCACTGCCTAGCAACCAAATATCAATCATTGCATCTTTCTGCGCAGGCGAAATGTAACGAGAGTCCAGAAGTGGTTCCGTGTCGTGATGGAGTGGCATATTCCGATTAATTGGCTGCATCCTTCCGTATGGTTCACTTTGAGCTTTCCACCATGGAAGTCGACGCCAACCGTCCAGGTTTCCAAAGGTACTTTCCTGCCGCCTCAACTGAGGCCTTCTTTTTTCTTGCACCCACTTCCAGAACCAAGGGTTAAGGGGCCCACTATGTTTTTCAAAACGACGCATACGTAAAACAGCGAGCCGCTTCTGTGCACCCCGCCATTGTTCTTCAGTCTGAGGGGCTGCATATCTCTGGTTTCTCATCCCAGCTGTGACAATACTAGGTTGCCTCGACCAATCAAGTCCTAACCATTCAATGTTTTTACGGTTCCAGTAGGCGGGTTTCCCTACGGAACTTAAAAGAGCCAGCCAATGAGACCTTTGAGGGGCAGGATGGAATTCGCGAAAAGGTCTGCTTTCTTTAAGCGATTGTCTGTCTGGCTCATGTCTTGTACCGTCTTGTCGCAACAAAAGGTAACTGGGCTTCTGTCGCCTTTCCGTCCAGGGTTCCCAACGGCTAACTCTGCTGGTAGCTCCTTGTGCAGCCCTGTTTATTTCTGGACTAAGCCCAACTTCACCGTTCCACCAGAGCATGTACCGAGGACGCTCCTGCGATGACAGTCCTTGCGTTATTGCAAGCTGGTGATAATAAGGCAGAAAATGATTTCTAGGGTCTCGTTTAGAAGATAGCTGCGCACCAAGCCTCGGAATTCTTCGACTCTTAAGCCATAAGTTGTCGGCCCTTGTATTTGAAAGGCCGCGTCTGTGTCGATTGCGAAGTAAATATAGTCTTCTCTCGCGATATTCTTGTAAGTCTTTGTAATCGCGCGGTGATTGTGGAATACTGTAAGGGCCTCCGCCCTGTTGCCACACTATACTGTAGCGAGGTGCTTCTCGTTGACCGTCTTGCCATTCTCCGGATTCTAAAAATGCATTGTTAGGTTGTCTTGCTAGCGGCTTCCATTGCACGGACATGAGAGGGTGGTGCCCAGTTAAACTGCGTTGAACCCCACGCAGCCCAAAACGGGCATAGTCCATCCTTGTAACCAAAGTAGGTCTTTGCTCTCCTTTCTCTCCGGTGCTCAGCGTATTCTCAAGGCCTCGCCAGTTCGATTGAAGTCCCATTTTACCTTTTCTCCAGTTTGGCTGAACTGCTCGTTGCCACCTACGAAATATAGGAAGGGTCTCACCAAATCTGCCATATTGCTCTTCGGGCCATTGTTCTGAATCCTGAGCACCGTCGTGAAATTCCTTCCTGCTAGTATGGTGTTTTTGTCTTGCTTGAAGTTGCCCTTCATTACCACCTTGAGTACCGCCAAGTTTCCACCACTGAAGGTGACCAGGCATGTACCGACTTTCAGGTGCGCGTAATTCTTTAGGCCATTGTCGTTCTCGAAGAGACCGTGGGAATTCTTGAGAGCCAATGCGGTATCCAAGATTTCCGACCGACCATTGGCCTGTACGCCACGCTACTGGCCAGCCTTTCCCCCATTCAAGGTAAAGGGGACTTACTCGTTGCTGCCATCTAGACAGCCTTCTGTCAAATGAAGCCGACTCTGTTGGCGTAAAGTTTTTCACGGGTATTCTTACATTACCTCGGGACCAATGCAAAATCATTCCAGGGTGAGATTTCTGTCGCCACCACATCGGGAAGTGTGGATAATTACGAATCCTGTAGAAAAATGTTTGGTCTAGCCAGTCTTCTTCAGGCAGCAAGACATTAATTTCAGGATGCCAGTTTTCACTGTAGGCTTGAATTCCTTCTGGCCAACGTCCATCAAAGCGATGTCTTCCTACACGTAGCCACCACAGGAGGAAATTGGGTGCAAAAGGAAGCCATGGGGAACGCAGTCTCCTCTCACGACGAAGCCATTGCAGGAACTGCACAAATTGTTCCGAGCCTCCTTGTATCCGATATCGACGCCATTCTCGAAGCACTGCAAAAATCAAGTACATTTTCTTTTTAGCACAATTGAGCCAGTCACAAAAAGCAGAAAAATATTTCGAACGCGTCCTCAATGAAGACGCAATTAGCCCTCTTTAATTTTACACTGAAACGTTCTACGTTTAATCTGTGAGAGTCTTCCGACGACAGGAGAATCGACTTACCAAATATTTCTGGGTTAAGCATCTATTCACAAAAACTGCTGTGTACAATACCAAGACGCCTTCGAAGCGCCCTTTGCTTTTCGACTCCTGGAACAATGTGTATTAAAACCTCCAGTTTGCTTCCAAGCTTGAGAATTAGTGAATCTCGGTAGAAAAAGTAAATTTATTCTCTGTATTCGTCTTTTTCATCTTTTGAAAACCCAAGCGTATATTACACCTTGTTGAATATTTGAGTGATGCAGGTGCATATAACTTTTAATTTTCAATAGCCTCTGAAGCTCCGAAACATCAGGCGCCAAATTATTCTAGAAAGAGGCTGAAAAATCACAGCTTCTGCCGCGGCTGCCGTTTGTTGCATCGCGCACCGGCTTTTGCAATAAAATGAAATATATTCGTCATTGTGACAAAAAAAAAACAGTAGTGGGGCACACTCGAATCAGCACACTTCCACAAAATATACCTCCTTCCACCCCATACTGCTTGCACACAGGAGAGCTGCGCCGCTTAGTCCCTGTGTAGAAACTCTGGTCACCTGTCCTGGACAAGCCGGAAGTTTCTCGTCGTAAGTAAAATCCCCCCCCCCCCCCCCCCCCACAATCCCTTCCTTCAATCCTCTAATGACACTGACGAAAACTTTTAAATAAAATTGCATGTACTATCGCAACAGAGAAGCGCAGTGAAAGGTTGTTGGTGCGTATCACCATATATATGCGTCCCAAATCGCGTTTGTTATTTAGTGCGCAGTAAATCGTCAATAGCGAATCAGATAACAGTTAAAACAGCTAAAACCGAGAGTATTGTGGGATTTTTGAAACCGTCTTTTCGCACAAATATAAAAACGCTAGTCAGGCAATTTTCAGGTTTTGGCGGGCCATGACTGTAGCTGCCATCGTCTACTTTTACTTCTGGTGTTACCGATATGTAATTATGTGCATCTCTGAAAACAAACTTTACCTTTCTTTAGGCGCTCCGCGCAAAATGGCGTTCTCTAGCGAACCTGCAGCTTTTGCTGAGAGTGTGGTATAACTTGCAGTGATTTCCATATGTCATGTCCTTTTTCTTTTTTGCAAAGTTCATTGCAACGTCTCCATTTTCCTTTGTTTTGCCAACGTTCGCTGTCTGCCAGGCGCTGCCACTCAAGCCCTTTGAGGCTTTGGTAGGCCTGATTTATGTTGTCTGGCAATTGACATGAATAAAAGTTCTATCTATCTATCTATCTATCTATCTATCTATCTATCTATCTATCTATCTATCTATCTATCTATCTATCTATCTATCTATCTATCTATCTATCTATCTATCTATCTATCTATCTATCTATCTATCTATCTATCTATCTATCTATCTATCTATCTATCTATCTATCTATCTATCTATCTATCTATCTATCTATCTATCTATCTATCTATCTATCTATCTATCTATCTATCTATCTATCTATCTATCTATCTATCTATCTATCTATCTATCTATCTATCTATCTATCTATCTATCTATCTATCTATCTATCTATCTATCTATCTATCTATCTATCTATCTATCTATCTATCTATCTATCTATCTATCTATCTATCTATCTATCTATCTATCTATCTATCTATCTATCTATCTATCTATCTATCTATCTATCTATCTATCTATCTATCTATCTATCTATCTATCTATCTATCTATCTATCTATCTATCTATCTATCTATCTATCTATCTATCTATCTATCTATCTATCTATCTATCTATCTATCTATCTATCTATCTATCTATCTATCTATCTATCTATCTATCTATCTATCTATCTATCTATCTATCTATCTATCTATCTATCTATCTATCTATCTATCTATCTATCTATCTATCTATCTATCTATCTATCTATCTATCTATCTATCTATCTATCTATCTATCTATCTATCTATCTATCTATCTATCTATCTATCTATCTATCTATCTATCTATCTATCTATCTATCTATCTATCTATCTATCTATCTATCTATCTATCTATCTATCTATCTATCTATCTATCTATCTATCTATCTATCTATCTATCTATCTATCTATCTATCTATCTATCTATCTATCTATCTATCTATCTATCTATCTATCTATCTATCTATCTATCTGTCTGTCTGTCTGTCTGTCTGTCTGTCTGTCTGTCTATCTATCTATCTATCTGTCTATCTATCTATCTATCTATCTATCTATCTATCTATCTATCTATCTATCTATCTATCTATCTATCTATCTATCTATCTATCTATCTATCTATCTATGTTAATCTAGCACAGATTTTATTAAGGGGGAGGGGAGAGATTGTTTTGTGAAAAATCCGATTTTGAGATTTTGCGATTGTCTCATAGCGAATTACTTTAGCTTGCAGAAAATAAGTTACACTTGGGTATTCGCTATTTCAAAAATAATTTTTTTGTGTGTTTTATTCGTTACATTGACCGGGAAAGTGGGAACACCTTAACGTGGTCTCTTCGTTTCGGATACTTGCAAAATTTCAATGCTCTGAAGTTTTTGATCAGTTTGATCAGAAACTTAGTTTTGATTTCGGTTTGAAATTTGGCTTTTTTCCTAACACATTTTTCGGCCACTAGGGATACTCCTGTAGCTGTACTGGCAAATAAAGTTTTATGAATAAAACGGTTTACAAAGAATTTATTGTCATTTTTATCAAAAGGACAACTTGGAAATTTGTGTACCTTTTTCTCCAGAACTGTAAGGGATAAAGAAACAAAATTTTTTACGGATGTTAATTAATGCCATTTACACAACTGGAACTAGAATAAATACCCTAGATACATGTATTTTTCTAACTAAAAAAGAACCATTCATATGCGGCAAATTTAATGCATCGACAAATATAAAGAAAGCATAACAAATCTAGTTGTTGCTGGAAGCTCATAATTTTAGTTCCACTTGGGTAAAGCTTTAGTTGCTACTTTCGTAGGAAATTCCAACACTCTTGGATAGTAGATTATAAGAATAACCTACACTAATAGAAAAATAACATAAAAATACCAAATAATAACCAAAATCTAAAGCTAGCTTTGAGCTCTACTGCAAGCTGCGTCTATCTTTAATACTGCTTCAAGATTTTATGGGCATTGCTTTTAATACAACTGCTCTACAGGCAACTTTTAAAAATCTTTTCAAAGTCTCACCCTAACCTAAAAGCATGACGGCCTTTTACGACGCAACAGTTAAAATTTCACAAAACTATCAGCTTCGCAACAAGTGGACGGGCATTTTGCGTACAGATATTGCACCGGTATTATCATGACTTTTTCATAATCTTCATCATTTATCATCTCAAAAGGCCCCTCAGCGGGATATGACAAAGGAGGCTGGGGGCAAAGAGCTGAAGTGTAATGAAATAACACAGCAGTGAAAAAATGCTGGGCGGCATGGTATATGCATGCATACAGTGTGTGTATATAATGTGCATCTTTCCAGCAAAACATAATTCTACAAAGTATCAGATGTTTATCAAAATAATCTTGGCATTTCGATGATACCACTGGAAACTGTTTTGAGGCTCAGTCTCAAATGAGTAAACAAAGGCGGAAAAGTTTCGTTTGATGCCTCGTGTTATGAACTTAATTGCATTTTTTGATGCCTGGGTGCATTATTTAGGCGTAGAGAAATTCCTTTCCAATAAGTATAATGAAATCATCCGAAATAGTTCATTCAATAGGCGTACTAACAATATTACTGCCGTCTAACAATTTCACCTGCTGTTACCACGTCACCACTTCCTGCTTCTCATCAGCGTGAATAAGTGCTTTATATAAGCTCACAAGTGGATACGATATCTTTGTTATGTTTAAAACGCTAAGCTACGAGGCTCTCACCAGCTAGTTCATTATGTACAAGTGCAATTTTTTGTCTTTCGGCACTTCGGTGTGCGATAAGGCGTACGCGTGCGTCGTCAAAGCTAGATAATACAAAAAATTAATGGGTCGTAAGGCACGTGGACCACCGCGGAGCCACAAGGCCTGCACGCAGGCTTTACCGGCGTGTCTCAGTGGTAGTCTGCCGCCTTGTGCTGTCAGTACAGCGACATCGCTTTGACCGCGGAGGCTCTGCGTCTATATCGCATTTTTACTTACGTCACTGTACGAAATGAACAGTTGGAAATTTTATCCTGAACCCTCAAATTTGAGTTGCTTCGACAATATGTCCCCGCAACTACACATGTGAGAGGAGACATAATCAAAATAAAAAAAAGAAAATGAAGAAATGTTTAACATAGCACGCCTTGTATGTCTCATCAGCTTCTATTCCTTGGCTGCAGGCTGTAACTTTAATCAAGATTTTAGTTTTTATTGACATTAAAAGGCAAAATATTGGCACAATACTGTCCTTTTCGGCTTCTTTCTTTATTTGCATGTAGCTGTGACTCAGCTACAAAACACCAATATATAGTATCGTTCAGTGCAGAAGCAGCCTAATATTAATTCAAATTTATGCTGCTATTTCCCTTCCCGCATTTATAATTTAAGTGCCCATGATTGTCTCTGTATGAATAATTATAGATGCAATAATTTAATAATGTCACGGTGTTGGTGACAATACAGGGACCCGACAGCTTGGCAACACGTCCTTCAGGAGGGGAGACGGAGAACTTCAACGACTTTCAACCCGAGAGCCACCAGCGTCAACGTCTTTTTGCCTGAGCGCCACCTGGCATTCCTCCTCGCTTAAAAATAAGAACCCGCGAAAAAGAACTCGCGCACAAAAGCACAGACAAGCACACACAAGCACACAAGAAAGGTTCAAAGAAGCTCGGGGGTCACCGCACAAAATACGGCTTCATGCGTATAACACGCACGATCTCTGGATGGGGTAGTCAACTTATTCTCTGCTATGGAAGTGCCTCGTCTTGGAGTACCTCGTTATTAACGTCGATGACGCGGCGAAAGTGTTATAAAGACCGAAATAGCAACAAAGTAGTTTTTCGCCTCCCCGTCGAACAGGTATCCACACTCAAACCTGGCTGCCTGGATTGTCGAAGATTGTGCCGGAGGTTGTAGCACCGCAAGTTTTTATCTTGTTGCTATGCGACGTGAATTCGTGTTAGCTGACGAGCCTGCTCGGCTTCTTGGGCAAAATGCTGAGCGTCAGTACAAAGCTGGTCATCGGTTGCGCAAGGGAGCATTGCGTCGAACCGCCCAGCCGCAGAGGGGCGGAACGGTGTGAAACGGGTCGTCTCTTCAAGTGAAGTGCTGTATTATAGGCGAACGTCACGTACGGTAGGATCATGTCTCATTTCTTGTGTTGGACATCGAAGTACATCGCCAGCATGTCCGCCATGGTCTTATTAAGCCGTTCTGTCAGCCTGTTTACCAGCGGATGGTAAGCCGTAGTTTTACGATGGGTCGTACCGCTGAATTGAAAAATTTCGGCCATCATCTGGAAAGTAAAGGCGATCCCTCTGTCGGTAATGACTTAGGTCGGGCCACGTGCCGAAGTACGACCTGATTAACGAAGAAATCCGCAACCTCGGACGCCGTGCCACGAAGTAAGGCTTTGGCCTCGGCATATCGAGTGAGGTAGTCGGTGGCAATGATGATGCACCGGTTGCCACCCGAGGACAAGCGGAAAGGACCAAGAAGTTCCATTCCGACTTGATCTAATGGGGCACGTGGTGGTGCAATAGGTTGGAGGAGCCCGAGAGGCTTCGAGGCCGGGAACTTACGGCGCTGACATTGCCGACAGCTCTGCACATAGCGTTTAACAACAGTAGAAAGTTTGGGCCAGTAGAACAGCTGGCGTATTCAAAGCTTGCGAGAGTACCCCAATTGGCCAGAGGTTGCTTCGTCGTGGAACGCAAAAAGGATTTCCTCTCGAAGGGTTGTGGGGACGACGAGGAGGTAAGCTCGTGAACTGGAACCAGGGTTCTTCGTATAGAGCACGCCTCGTTTCAGGGAAAATGACGAGACGTGAAGAGAAAAACATTTAGGAATGGTGGCTGGTTGACCTTCTAAATAAGCAATGAGGGGTCGCAACACTGGAACGGCGCGCTGCTGGGTTGACAAATCTGAAGAATGGATAGCTCCAAGGAGGTTGATGTCGTCGTCCGTGTCGGGGATTGTGAGTTCTGCAGGCGCACGAGAGCGGGTGTCGGCCTCTTCATGCTTATGTCTGAGCTTCTAGATGATTGTGAGGTCAAACTCCAGCAGTCGAAGGCTCCAACGTGCCAGGCGTCCAGATGGGTCACGCAGGTTGGTCAACCAACACAAAGAGTGGTGGTCAGTGACCACTTTCAAAGGGCGACCATAAAGATAAGGGCGAAATTTCGCTGTGGCCCAAATAATGGCGAGGCACTTTTCTTCTGTCGGGGAATACATAATCTCTGCGCGCGAAAGAGTGCGGCTTGAATAAGCGATGACTCATTCAACGCCATCCTGGCGTTGCACTAGAACCGCGCCGAGGCCAATCATGCTGTCGTCTTTCTATATTTAAGTGTCACCCCGCTCGTCAAAATGGGCAAAAATTGGCGGTGTTTGAAGCACGGCGAAAGCTACGTCTTGCTCGTGGCTCCAACCAAAAGATCTGGCGTTGCGGGTTAGGCGAATCAATGGTTCTGTGAGGTCAGCGAAATTGTGGATAAAGCGGCGATAGTAACTGCAGCGCCCTAGAAAGCGGCGAACAGCTTTCTTGTCACGTGGGGTTGGAAATTGTGCAACCGCTGCAATATTGTCGGGGTCGGGCTTCACGTCGGCGGCGCTAACGACATGGCCGAGAAATTTCAGCTCCTGGTAAACTAAGTGGCATTTTTAAGGCTTTAATGTAAGGTTAGCTGAACGAAGGGCATCGAAAACTGTCCGCAGACGTTCAAGATGTTGACTAAATGAGTTAGGGAAAACCACCCCGTCGTCGAGATAGTCTAGGCAACACTGCCATTTAAGACCGGCGAGGACAGTGCACTTTAATCGCTCAAATGTGGCAGGCGAAGAACAAAGACAGAACGGTAGAACTTTAAACTCGTGAACTCCGTCGGGAGTGAGAAAGGCCGTCTTCTCGCGCTCCCGTTCATCGGCCTCAATTTGCCAGAAGCACTTTTTAGGTCGATGGACAAAAAATACAGAGCGCGCCAAAGGCGGTCTCGAGAGAGGCGTGAATACGCGGCAATGAGTAAACGTTCTTCTTGGTGACGGCGCTCAGCTTCCGGTAATCGACGGAAAAACGCAGCGTGCCGTCTTTCTTTTTAACAGGACGACAGGAGAGGGCAATGGGCGGTTGGAAGGCTGGATAACGCCGCCTTCGAGCATTTCCTTAACTGACGACTTAATGACTTCGCGCTCTGTAGACAATACGCGATAGGGGTGTTGATGCATTGAATATACGTCATGAACGCTTCGATGTGGTGCTTGCTTACGGCAGTTTGACGCACTTTCGACGAGGAGGTGAAGCAGTCTCTGAGTTCGAGCAACGGTACACACAGATGTTCCCGTTGGCTCGTTGACAGCGCGGAGTGTAAATCGAGGCTCTCGAAGGAGAAGAGAGGCTGCAATGGTTCCTGCACTGGTTCTCAAGAGAACCACTGGGAAATATCGCAGATGTGTTCGGCAAATGCTAATGAAGTGCCGCGAAAAAGGTGTCAATGCTCGTGCGTAAGATTGGTAGCAAGTTCGTTCCTGTGACTGGCCCCTGTGAATATGATTCGACTGCGGGGCACACACATGCCTTAAGTTAGCAGTAATAGAATGTTTGTTTCGGCGACGGCGTCACCGCCCTGAAGTTATTAACACTCGACAGTAATGAAGGCGCTGGTTCAAGGCGGCAGGGTGACAGCGTCCGCAGAAACGCGAAGCATCTGGCTTGGTCTCGGCGCATTGTTGAGGGCGACAGCATTCCCAGTTGAAAACGTCACCTTCTAATCGCGAAGGTCACTAATCGCCCCATATTCACGAAGAGAATAGACGCCTAAGATAAGGTCGCGCGAACAGAACAAAACAGCTGACGACAAATGTGGACTATTGATTTGAACTCGGGTGGTGCACAAGCCGAGAGGGGCAATCAGATGACCGACCGCCGTGCGAACATCTGAGAAATTGTTTGAGAATGGCAGCGAGCTGGCTGATTAGAATAGAATAATCAGCACCATCATCTAGTAAACTTTGAACATGGCGACCATCGAGTATCACAGATATGTCTAAGGAAAGCCGTACGCCAGTTGGAAGCTCCGGAGGCGATGATCGGCCACAGGCGTCGTTGCCGTTCTGCAGGCCATGCTACCGGTAATTCGTCGGAATTGCGTGTGCGTTTAATGGCGTCAGTGTGTCGGAGGGATCGGTGAGAGCACGCCTCGTAATCGTCGATGCGTCTTCATGAGTCATCCTCGACGTGGCGGAGCGATCGGGGACTGAGGACCTCGTAACCGTCGAAGCGTCGTAAAGTCGAATGAGCGTTGATGTGTCGAAGTGAACGGCGACTGCTGACATCGTAACCGTCGCGGCATCGTCATGTTGTCTCCGCATCGGTGTTGTGTCCGCACAGCGATGTCCAGCAAGCCCGCCCCCTAAGGTCACTGGCTTCAGTGTGCCCGCCGTGGGCTGGGCGACCGGCCCTGCGCCGCCCGATGAAAACTAGCGGTAGATGGTGAACGACGACTCCTGGCCGATGGGGATCGAGCCTGCGGCCGACGAAACAGAAGCCAACATTGATCTTCAAGGAAATAGGCGACGGCCCGGGTTGTTCGCCATAGCGGGGTCATAGAGAATCGGCGGGAAACCCTTCGAGGCCCAGACGGTGGTACGTGCAGTGCCGTTAGAGGTCGCCGCCGTGAAAGATAGTGGGCGTCGACGGGAGTGGGCCACCCGTCGGTTTATCGCGCGGATGGTCGAAGAGCTTCCCCGTACTGGAGCACGGGTGCAGGCGGCCCCGGCACCTCAGCAGGAGCTGCAACGAATGACTCCGAAGTGGTAGCAGGGCACCGCTGGGCTTCGTCGTAGATGAGACGACAGTCAGGCGAGACAGGAGGAGGGGATGGACGAGGCTCATTGGCAGGTAAGGGCGGGCGGACAAAGGACAAAGGTCGCTATTGATCTGGGAGCCGTGGGAGGGTCTCTGTACAGCTGCGAGAGTTTGTCGCGCACAGCCGAACTGATGAGATCGCGTAACATTAAGGCGTCGGTTCCGTGCAATGGTAACTTGCCGGAAACGGAGGCGGTGGACACGGGTCGATCGGGCGCAGGCGCTCTTTGCTGCAGAACCTTCTCAATCGTGAAAGACTCATCGAGAAACTCGGCTACAGTCTTCGGAGGGCTGCGGACAAATCCAGCAAAAAGGTGATCTTTGAAGCCACGCATGAGATTGCGTAGCTTGTAGCTTTTTCTCTTCGGAAATTGCAGGGTGCACGCGCCTGAAGAGGCGCGTCATGTCCTCTACATACGCTTCAACTTACTCATTTAGGAGCTGAACGCGAGATTGCAGAGCGAGTTCAGGCTGTTAGCGATAATTCGAGCTGCCGTAAGTTTTTAGGAGACGACGCCGAAACTCAGTCCACGAAGATGACTGCTCTTCGCGGTTTTCGAAACATGTCCGAGCACCGTCGTCTAGGCTGAAGTAGACGTTTCTAAGCTGGGCGGCATCATACCACTTGTTGAACACGGCAACTCACTCTCAGGTCTGCAACCAGTCTCCCACGTCTTCAAAGATGTCGCCGTGGAAGGACTTCGGGATGCGGGTGTTCTGGAGCGGGAAGTAGGGGGTGGTCGCGCCAGGCATTGTGGTGGCGCAGAGCTGTCCCGTGGACATACCCGAGGGTGCAAGCTCGGGTAGTAAGCCTCGAATCCGGCGGCTGGCACGGTGAAATGGCGTCTCGACGGATATAGGGCTGGAGCTCCGGCTAACTGCTGGGGTACGGTACATGGGATCGATCTCACCTCGACCAGATTTCGCACGGTGTTGGTGACAATAAAAGGACCCGACGGCATCGCAGCACGTCGTTGTTGTTGTTGTTAGCTTATCAAAAGATGGCGCATACCCAGACAGGGGGATCGGCCAAGAATGGAGTGGCTATTCACCTGTACTCAGTTAATAAAAAAGAAAAGCACGCGGGAATGCAGCCCAACAGGAGGGGAGATGGCGAACATCAACGTCCTTGAATCCGACCGCTACCAGCCTCAACGTCTTTTTGCCTGAGCGCCACCCGGCAATATGTTAACTACTTTTACTCATTTTATTAACACGTTATTCTGAAGATGTTTTCTCGTCAGACATTTCATCTGATGCTGCAGAATCTGAATTAGATGGCTATGGCTGAGCGAAGCGATGTATCAGTTGGCAAGGCAGTGAAGCAAGAAGGTAATGTGTATCCGCTGAAGGGAATAAATTATCGCATTGAAAGAAAAAGATTGACCATCTCACATCTGCGTATGTTTTTCTGCAGCCGGTGTCCGGAACGCCTCAAAAGACGACGATAGTGCCGCCCATGATGTCTCCATTTTCCGTGCCAGAAGTCACCTGTTTCAAAGAGGAAAATAAATCGTTGCATTCCTTCCACTGATAGACTCTTTGTCGCACACATCATATATAGGTTTTCCTATCGGACGAACTGTGTCTTGCTTAAGTGCCTGATATGAAAGCTTAAGCAAGTTTTCTGTATGCGTGAACCGCTATTGTGTGCCATCGAATACTGTATTTAACCAGGTCTCTAAAGGGTCGTAGGGCCTACAGCAGACAGCGCGTGCAAAACAAAGGTATATTCGAGGATACCGCAAATACGCCACCAACAACTCTCTCGTGTTTCGACATTCCTAGGTCATCGTCGATCAATATTTTCTTGTACTCTCGGGAATGAAACCAAAACTCCGCTGTTTATATATATACAGGTGCGACCCTGCGTTTTTCCTGCTACTTCATTCTGACTGACCTGGTCTGATCCATGACAGTGATATTTTTCGCCAGGTGGACGTCGTGCGCAAAGTTAATGCTTTCTTGACAGACAAAAACTGGTCTTTAGCCCCACACACCACGTTCCTTGGCGAAGTAGTGATAACAACAATTGCGCCATACCCTGCGCCCACGTAGCCCTATAGAATCTCCGTGGCGTTCTTGCCTACAAGAGCCAGGAATATGTGAGCCCCAGGAACAAGCATCATGCACTCTTTAAAGCACATCTTTTCCTGTAGATCCTGGTAAATTTAGGAACAGCCAGGAGACCAACGGGGCCGCCTTCTGCAACAGTGACACCATTTACTCTGGCAACAAAAACAACCATACCCAACTGCGTAAAAGAACTGTATCCAAGAGCAACCACTCATAAAGATATGAACGCCTTTTTATTAAGGCTTTGAGGAGCTCACTCAGGACGAAGCACTGCAAACTGTAGGCGTGCTGCACCCTACCAACCAATCACTACTCCGTTCGATATGCAACTGGTCAGGCCCACCTGGATCACATAACTGTCTAAAGTGCCCGTAATGAGGTGCACTTTAACAGGATTTTCATGAGCAGCAAGCGAGTATGGGAATTTTTAGTTTCGACATTCTATGAAGCCGACGGTGACGGGACTGCTCTATCGAGGTCTTGCTGCAGAAGGGTGCAAGGCCCTGTAGGAACCGGGAGCAGTCATGTACGTAAGCCACACAACAAACAACGAGAAAACAGCTGCTAAGGCATAATTTTCGCGCAAGTGCTGTGATCAGTAACCCTATAGTACCTAGCTTCTGCTACTGGCACAGTTTTTTTACAAACGCTTTGTATTAATAAGTAATTCTTCTCTCTCTCTCTCTCTGTCAGTCATACGAACCGCACAAAGTACAGAAAAAAACAGTCTTCATGAAGCTTTCATTGCTGGCTATACCACGAAAGGGTCGATAGGCAGCTTCTCGTAGTAGCTGATCCCAGTCATGGGGTTGGACTCCCGTTGAGGCTTCATGGCTCTCTTCTTTACTAGAACGGCATTCTGTGTCTGAAAAAGCAACTGAAAAAAGCCGCAGACGTACACATAACTACGATATTCAACGAAGGAATCTTTTATAGCGTTATATTTACTAGATTCTATCTTTATTCAACTGATCTGGGCGCGAGAATACGTTGCGGTGCGTGAGTTAAAAGTTACAGGAAATATTTTAGTGAAGCCTATTTAGGAATTTCAATTCTCGCCTTACGAACATATTCGTAAAAGCGTATTACACAAAGTTATTCCTGGTGTGCGTAAATGACACGTATGAGGCATGCTTATGCAGGATGAGGACTTGTGGACGATAAGTAAGACTTCAAGGTTAGTTATTACCAGGCGCTTGAAGCATCGACGGCTTCATCGCCTCATTTATAAAGCACGTAAACTTTCTTCTCTCTTAGCCTCCATTGCCGTTCGGCTGCTAATCCTAAGATCCGAGATAAAATTTCACGACAGCCGCATCCTCATGAAGGCGAAATGCAATGCCCAGTTGCTCAATCATATCAATGCATGTTAAAGGTTAACATGTGGTCGGAATTAATCCGGAGCTCTCTATGGGGTCTGCACTGTTTTAGACCTTTCAAACATCTCTTATAGGGTATTGCCACAGTGGTTTTCCTTTGTATCTCTGAAAGGCGAAAACGCGGACATTGATGCTTACACCATACTGTTAGCCTGTTTGGAACAGTAGCGCTTTATTGTGCTTACCTACTTAATAAATCTATATTGTGCCTAACCTCCTCTATGGAATAGTACTGCTCCTAGCGACTGTGTCGAATCGACGACAATCGACGAAGAAATGCATTCTGTTGGGGAGCAGCCCTTCTGTGCTATTTCCCAACAATTCTGTGCCTATAGTAATACAGAATGTAGTATATACATAGCCCAGCGCATTTACAACGTAAATCTTTCGGAAAGTGCTAGGGAAGCGGCGTCAACATTTAGTGTAATCATCATGTTGCCTTTTTATTTGGCTAGTTCTGCAAGCGATTCTCATAAGAGGACATGGCTGCTGTGCAGAGTTACTGTGAAAGAAAATCAACGCCAGAAGCATTGACTCACTTCAGTTAGTTGCAGGCTTCAATGAGACAAACTTTCCTCCAAGGAAGGAAGCTTACGACTCATTTGGCTGCACTTCTAGACTATTATGCTTTATCCAAGCCGGTCATGACGTCACGACTTACGAATGAGTCACGATGTAAAATTTTCTGCATCCAAATGACATGATCTGTTCGCAATTATACGAGCTCTTTTACTAGTACAATTTTGCAGCCGTAACCTAAATATACAGAACAAAATACCCCTGTTGAGCTATTTGGAGGTTTGCGTACGGCAATCATAAAGAGCAGTATTTCTGGAGACTGAAAGATCTCTTCCGCATCGGTGCGGATGTCAGGAGCAGTGGGGTGTAAGTGCGCATACTGTATTAACACGACAGCGTTAAGGGCCCCGTGTCGCAGAAAAACCGGTGTCGTCGCCGTCGGCGGCGTTGGCCGTGAGCGAAAAATACCAGAAGCATTAATAAAATATGTAGGAAAACGGTCGAGTAGGGGAATCGAACCAGGGTCTCTGGAATGTGAGACGAGCGCTTTAAACGCTCCGCCACACCAGCTTTTTTTTGTTTTTATTGCCACGCCAGCTCGATGGTTTGGGATGAACTAAGGCGCGTCTAGTGATTGCGGTGTTGTCTTAGAAGGGTGCTTTTTCTTCACTTACGGCGCGGTTTGGGTTTCCATCGAGGTATGTGAGACAGGCGTCATTTCTTTTCCTTAAAATCAATTTTATTTTCATTTTCCTTGCCTTGCGGCGCGGTACGGGTGTCCACCAAGTTAAGTTTTCTTTCCTTAAATTGTCCGTGCAAGGCGTCGCGCCGAACGGACGATGGCGTTCCGTGGATTCCTTGGCAATTAACGCTGCAATACTCTGTCGCGTCCTGCTCTTAAAGACGAAGCTTAAGCGTCCTCCAATTTTTCACTCGACTGTATGACCTACTGCCTGGACATTTAGAAGGAAGATTAGTAAAAGAGGGCTAAAGTGTACTGGCACCGTATTCTCTATAATTTTTGTCGTTCCTTCATACTTGTATTCCTGTTCTTGTTTTCGTACACTTGTTGTTTGCGTACATGGCTATTTTGCTCAATGTGTGTTTGAGGCTGGAGCACATGTGAAACACAATTGATTCTCTTGCAAATGATGTTCAAGCCTAATGATTAGAATGTCCCCTCGAGAACTGCTACAAACAGCAAAAGCACAAAAACGTGTGGAATTTAACTACAATTATCTGCAGCTGGTGAATCTGGAGTTGGAAATGATAACAGGACCAAGTATAAATAAAGGACAGTGAATGCATTCTATGACCGTAATAAAGAACTATTGTTCCATTATCAATAACACCCTTAGTAAAAAAACACATTTTCGTGCCGAGTCTAAAGTGTGGGGATCAGGATAGAAGCACTTCCCAGATAAGCAGATCAAGGCTATCGTAGCACGGGACAAATACGAAATGCATTGAATAGGCACCTCTCATGCATTAAAGAAAATTAGATGGTAAGAAATCGTCTCACTGTCAAACTCGCGTCAGCAGCTCAACATAATTGAGTGACCCTTTGCTTATTGCCCAAGCACAATAACAAGAAATGAAACTACCCTGTTGTGACATTATTCACATTGAATACTGCGACATATTCGATCTAAAATCGTTTGTCTTGCTCTCAGCCCATCCAAAAAGGTTTTTGCTTCTCCCTGTGTCGTCATGGAGAAATTTCCCCCCAGCTATCTTGCGAAATTTGGCGCATGATAGCCTTAGATTCTTATGTGCCACCAAATTAATCCTAACACACAACACAACACGGATTACATATCTACGGGTTATTGCAATGCTGGTTGGATTGCGGACGTGGAGCTTAAGCAGATATGTGGAATAAATTAAATATTTAATTCTGCTTGCTTAGCACAGGAACTATAGTGTAAACCATGCTCTCAACAAATAAACTTAAATTACCAGCATTCATAGTGCCAATAGAGTAAAGCTAGCCGTGTAGTGCCGTACACTTCAAAGCAGCACTGGAGACTTTCGCTACAAAGCTCACCTAGACAGAAGAAAAGAAGAAGCCCCAGAGAGGCGGTAGACGCCATAGGCGACCTGGGGCTGATCGCTAGCTCTTGGTTCTTGGAAATGTTTCTGGTTTTGTGACTCTCAAAGTAACCTTGTTAAATAAAGAAGAAATCTGTTATTTTTTAGGGAAAGTGAGATTCATCATTTCTTTGAAGTTGCTGAGGGCATCATATGTTCTCGAAAACAAGCTGACAAGGTGAAAGGCAGACGCACACTGATTTTGCTGTGCCCTTCATAGAGCCGGCTGTCTTACCTGATGGACAAAGACGTATCTGCATTCATTGTTAGTTGCGATGGCCACGGCCTGATGCCTTTCTCGTTCTCTGGACAGGAGTTCGTAAGAGCACCTTTGCTAAAGCAAAGCAGAATAGCTAGGTTACTCGTATGCACCAAAAATAAATGGTTCTAAGTAAATACATTAGTTTTGTATTTACGATAGACCAGCAGTAAAGCATCAATGGCACAATTAAAACTGCTTTCAGTGGCAGAAGGAGGTGCGCTCTGGCATATAATTCAAATAAAATTTGAAGACCTTTGTTTCACTAAAACGTTTTGGCGTGCTAGTTGGTGATGAAACATTATGAACAGAGCAATCTGGGGCACGCACAGGGACGAAGAATCAGAACGAACACAACACTGTAGCCACAAGGGGAATAACGCGAAGATAGTTAAGAAGATAATCCAAAGGAATGCCAATGAGCAGGAAAAGAATTGCGTTAAGATGTCCTAGTGGCCTAGTTGGTCACGAAGCATCATGAAGCGAACAGTGCAATCTGAGATGCACACAGCCCAGTGTTTGTTCTAATTCTTCGTGTCACTGTCTGTGTCCCTGATTTTGCAGTTCACTTCATTATGCTTGAATTTTACTACTGCATATGTGCTTCATTTAGCTCTGAAGGATGTGGTTGCCTTTATATTTCAGACCTGACGCGCAAAGCGCAGATATGATGAGAGGAAATCAGGAAGGCCTGGTGAGCAACGTTTAACGCACCCTCTCCTTCTATTCCTCTGCGCTTTAGGTCAGGTTATGAGCAGTCGGAGCGCGAGCAGGGCAGCGGTGATGAATAAGGAGTGTGTTCATCTTTTGAGGAGGCAATCGCTCGTATCTCGGTCATTGGCTTTTTCGCACGACGACTGCGACTCATATAAAATATGCCCGCGGTTAGAATAATTTTGCTTAATGAAGTCAGTGCCGCGCACAACGGCTTCTGCGATCAGCTTTCGGTAGCTTGCGCACCGACTCAACCATAATTTTCTTCATTGGTGGCGCATCACATCAATGCGTAAAACCTCAAGGTAGAAAGGACCTGAATTTTCGAACATTCGGATGAATATTTAAAACAGCACGGTATTTCGCATGGAGAAAACCAGTTAAAATGAAATGAGAAAAGAAAATGTAGAGTTAGCAGAGCCGGGCACTTCCACTGGAGAAAGGTGTTTGCAAAAAATATATACGATCTATCAGGTCTGACTCTAAGTCATGAAGTGTCACTCTTTGCGTCGTCAGCACTCCAAATCTCTCGGAGGTGAGCGAAACTCTCACCCTTCCCAACTTCGCATTTCCATGTATGATAACAGCTCTACAACACGGCTCAGAAGCGAACCTTCCGTATTGTGCATTTGTGACATTGGCTGAATGATCACCGCGGACAATAAAGTGGTTTTCATACTACCACAAAACCAACCATGTAGGCATTCTGTAGGCAATACAGCGGGATTCACTCGTTGCACTAAACCGGAATTTAGCTACGGAACTGTCTTTGAAGAATAATGCATTTACCAAAGGAATACCCATTCCTCTTGGGAGCGCTTATAGAAATCCATATAGTTGATATTTCGTTTTAGGAAGTAAATTCTATAAAACACTATAAACGAACCTTCAATGAACACCATTAGGTATTTGGCTCTGAGTATGCCTACGGGCCATGGAAAGAAAACGATAGGGTAAAGTTAAGAGACCGGAAGCGGACAGATGGGGTGAGGAAACAAACGCGGGTTAACGACATCCTACTCAAAATAGAGAGTGTTGCGTTGCGTGATTCATGCGAAAGAGCAGACGAGTCTCCAGACACGAAGCGACGTTTATTACCACATGTTCGTCGGTGCGTGGCTGGTCGTGATTAGCCCGCGCGCTGGCTGAGGCGCACGCCTTTCATTCGTTTTGCGCGCCTGCGCATTAACGACTGTGGCGATCGGCCGGACACCACATCCCTCCACTTTTATATTGGCTAATTTAACAAGCTAAACTCCAGCTTGATATCTGTCAGGTGGTAGGCGGTCTCTAGTCGGGTAGCGTCTTGCACCCGCCATCTGGATCTCTTGCGAAGCGGCAGTACCACTGGCGGTAGGTGCATAGAATGTCACTGGGTCGACGCTTGGTGCAAACGCCAGGAACCCGTATCCCTCCTGCTCAGATGCTTCGCGGTCCGTATCCATGGTCCGCGCGAGCTGCTGGTACTTGTGACGATGCCAGTTGAAACTGCCTCTGGGTGTGGTAGCACGAGTGGTAAAAGAAATGGCCGGACTGCGCAACAACAACACCAGGAACCCAGTTTGGTCTGCTTCTATAATTGCGATCCATCACTTGGTCACCGACTGCTATGTCACGATCACGACGTGGGCGAGCCACGGATTGCTTGAACTGATTATATGCAACCCTTCCTCCCACGGTGGGCTTGACAACATCGAGTCGATTTCGCAGCCGTCGCCCGAGTAACAAAGTTGCTGGTGACTGAATTGTTGTCGCATGGGGCGACAAAACATGTGAAGCCTCAGATGTAATGTGTCCGCTCCGCTAGATTTACGAAGGGCGTTTTTAAGTGTCTGAATAAAACACTCTGCAAGCCCGTTTGAGCTGAGCTGGTATGATACGGTGCTGTAAGCACGTGACGACAGCCTAATTCTGTTACAAAAAAGATTGAACTCTTCTGAAGTGAACTGCGGGCCGTTATCAGTGACAGTGGTTTCTGGGAAACCAAACCGCCCGAACAGCTCTCTTAATTTGTCAACTGTAGCATCCGACGTAGTCGAGTGCATAAGAAACACTTCCGGCGACTTGGAGTGCGCTTCCACGACTACAAGAAACATTGCGTGCAAAAAGGGGCCAGCGAAATCTATATGTACTCGCTACCATGGCGCTGTCGGCCAAGACCAAGGATGCAGGGGCGCTTTGCATGGCTCGCAACGTTGTTATTGACAACTTACGCAGGCCTTGACACGATGCTCGAGGTCCGCCTCAATGGACGGCCACCACACGTAGCTGCGCGCCAGTTGCTTGCTGCGCACGATGCCTGGGTGCCCTTCGTGGAGTTCGTCCAGCAGCAAGTTGCGCATGTTTGCCGGCACGATCACTCGCATCCCGAACATGATGCAGCCTTGGTGAATTGTCCAGGCAGACATCTCCTATTCCATTAAAGTTCTTTTCCTTCCTCATTGGTGAACTGTGAGCGGGCTGCGTCTGTAAAAAAAGGCTTCAAATATTTTTCAGTCACAGACGCCGGCCACCCCACATTTATGAAGTCTATCACTTTATAAAGCAAGGGGTCCCAAGCTGCTGTTCGAGCAATGTCCTGGCTTGAAACTGGCATCGATTGCAACCGCAATGAATGAAAGGTTTCCTCTCTTTCTTCTGTTTCGTCTTTCACTATTGATAGCGGCCGGCGCGAACAGAAATCGGCTTCAGCATTCTCGCTTGTTTTTCTGGAGATAAGCGAATACCGGTAAGCTGACAATGTGACAGACCAGCTCTGCAAACACGCTGCTGCGATAGTGCGACGGCCGGTTTTTGGGCCCGAGATTGTTTGAAGCGGTTCATGGTGGGTGACTATTGTGAACGAACGACCGTAAACGTAGAAATTAAGCTTCTTAACACCAAATTTTATTGTAAGAGCCTCTTTATCAAGCTGGCTGTATTTCTTTACGGCATCGGTCAAGGTACGCCATGCGAAAGCGATTGGCTTTGTCCTGCCATCATCCAAAACATGAGAAATAACCGCGCCTAAATCATAGTGCGATGTGTCGCATGATAGCTGCAACGGTTCTCACGGGTCGTAGTGCGCCAAAGTCGGCGGAGAGGATAGCTAGCTCTTTATCTTGGTGAACGCTTCCTGGCAACGCTCATCCCAGCACCACGGGGCATTTTTACGTAGCAACCTGAAAAATGGTTGCGCCACCGTTGCCATGTTAGGAAGGAACTTGACGTAGAAATGGACACCTTCCAGCAGTGTTGTGTTGCGTGGTTTATGCGAAAGAGCAGACGAGTTTCCAGGGACGAAGCGACGTTTATTACCACATGTTCGTCGGTGCGTGGCTGGTCGAGATAAGCCCGCGCGCTGGCTTCGGCGCACACCTTTCATTCGTTTTGCTCGCCAGAGCATTAAAGACTGCCGCGATAGGCCGGGCACCACAATGAGGAAGGAATGGGCTTGGGCAGGGCATGCAATGCGAAGGCAATACAACCGCTGGTCCTTAAGGGTAACGGAGTGAATTCCAAAAGAAGGTAAGCGTAGCAGGGGACGGCAGAAAGTTTGGTGGGAGGATGAGATTATGAAGTTTGCAGGCATAGGGTTGGCGCAGCTGGCAAAGGACAGGGTTAATTAGAGAGACATGAGAGAGGTCATTGCCCTGCAGTGGGTGCAGTCGGGCTGGTGGTGATGAAGATGATGTTGAAGCCGATTTCTAACGGCGCCGAAAACTTCCGTACGGGTTCGATATAGAAAGCGAACTTACTGCGCATTGGCTGCTCGGCCGAGCACTGCACAAAACATAAGGAAAAATCTATACTGCCTCAAGCAGGGCCTCCATGGAGCATTTATCTGAAGAGTTCGTCACCTTCGGCGCTTCGTTTGACCATAGTGCTCTCTTTTTCACGAGATTTCGGTACGCGTCACGATCAGCGATGTCCTCCTGTGCCTCAGCAGAGTTGCGAAGGGCATCGCTTTTGCTCTCTTTTTTTTAAACGATGTTTATTGCTGCAGAGCATAAATGATATGTAGTGATGGATGACAATGATGCTTAAATAATTGAAAAAGGTTCGCTGATCTAATGAAGTCAAGAAGTGAACGATGGTGTTGTCCCTGCGTCCAAGCAGTATATGAATCAGGATTTTTCGGCGAGAGAGCTGCTGCCGCCAGAGACTTGATTCTCGTCGGCTTCAACACCGGGCAAACCCACAGCAGGTGGTGAAAATCGTGCTCTCTTCTTCAACCTCTCCGCTGCACGGAGCGCATTTCCATTGAGGACTACTTTGAGTGCCCCATGTGCAGTTTAGTTTTCGTTTCTACAGCCCGGTCGCATGGTTAAAAGCGTTTGGCAGTGCACTTGGTGTGTTTTACGGTACGAGGTTCGGTTGGTCTCACAGTGCTAGTAAGTGACAGAAAACTAGACCTGAAAACAGTCTCCCTTCACTACAATGCGCCATCATAAAAGCCTTCGGTCTGGCGTACGCATTCCTCACAATACCTTTTTGGTACTTCAGTGAATCATTCCAACCCAAATGCTTGTATAGCGTTTCTAGTACAGCAAGCCGATCTTTTTGTGTGTCTCCTTCTTCACTAAATGATCTTCTAGTACGGCACATTGTCAACACAACATGCCAAGCACGTCAGTTAAGCCTTCTGGCTCCGCAAAGGTGTGACTCCAGATAATGTGAGTGCTCTTTTTGGTCCCTTTGAGCCTTCGTGGGGCCATGTGAAGCGGCTTTTAAAGATTATGCGTTCAGAGCTGTGGCGACAGATTCGGCTTTACCAAGACTGGCTGAGGGTATTGTGCCAAAGCATGTACCCTGTCGGAGTCGCTAATAAGAAGCTAGTGCACTCGAAGCTGCTGGCGTCTCACGTTATTGAACAGCGATGGAGAGCTGCCCTAGGCCATCTTCTGACCACCTCTCGCAAGAAAAGGCCGGACAAAATGAAGGACCTTTGAACAATTTGGTTCGTATACGCACACATATTCTAACGCAGAGTGGGCGCTCAGTTGGCATGCTCGAAAAACCCACAGCGAACCTCGGCGGCACAGTAAACACTGGCTACGCTCTCAAAAGTTCATTCGCATGCGAAACTTACAACCTGGTTCACGTACCGTTATAACGAGGCAAAAGGTGTATGTAAGCGTGTAGCCCCTTAGATATCGTTCTAATGAGCTTTTACTGTATTTGGAAGTGGTATGCGCTTGCTGCATGTTGCTCACCATCTATAAATGCTGATGCTTGGTCATAAAACGTATCTTCTGACACTTTTAAACGAAACGGGCAAGGCTATTAATAGAAGCGTTTTCAGTGATGTCATTAAAGTTTAGTTCACAGGAGCATCAGCATAACCAAACTGCTAACCTACTTGTGTTCGAGTAGACAGAGGCAGAAACATTGTTTCGACAGCAAAGTTCTGCGCGCATTGCTGCGACAGCAGTGGGGTTCGAACATAGAAAATTAGAAAACGTGCACCTTGGACCATAATATGTGCACGTTTTCACAAATGTGTGCTTTGTACAGTAAATACAACAATGTACAGAAAAAAAACTTAACTTCAAAGATAACCTTATAGAACCACCTGCGCCACATGGAGATGTGCGCTTTTGCAGAAGCACAGGCGGACCGGTTCGATATGAATGTATGAATGTGCGAGGTGGAAATGAGTGAATGACGTGAGGTAAACAATGCCAGTCTTTATTGGTGCAGTGGAAAACAAAAACCAAGCCAGGCGTCATGTTTAGGTCCTGGTGACTTCGCATTTTTGATTCTGTCGCATATTTAGCGCTTTGCGGCACGGCGTCTGCGAAAGCGCATGCAACTTTTCCAAATTATTTTTGAAGTGTCTAGCTCTCTTTACTATACGTCTATGATGCCGGCTGCATTAAAAACCTGTGGTAGAAGGAATGGCAGCTTAATGCTGTGCAGAAAAAAAAACATTCTTTTTTCCCTCAGAGGCAGAAATAAAAATGCCCGTCGCGAAGTCTCACCCTCGCCAAGGAAGTGCTATGTGATGCTGTCAAATCCTTTTTCTCTGACACTGTAGAACTTCGTATTAAAAAACAATGCACCCCCTGTTTTCACTGTGGAAAGAATAGTGCTGCCATTGTGGAGCATGAAAGTGTGCGGCGTCAGCGAATTTAAACTTTTTTGGCCATTCACGGTGTATTAAGTGGTTTAAAATACAAGGACCAATTGTCAAATTTTGCTTGCTATTAGGACCGTGTTTTAAAGGAACTAAAACAACAATCATTTAAGAGCTAGACCTGAAGAAATATTTCAGTTGGCGAAAGGCGTGTCTAGCAGCAGCGTGCCAAAATGTTTAGGCAAAGCAAAACGAGCTTGGATACCATGAAGCTTAGGGGATATTGCTCTGTGGGCATATATTTCCTGAGAAGAGTCAGTTTTTCTGACATTAGTAGAATGCCAATTTCATTTCCTCCCAGACAAATCTGGTTTTGAGATACTAGCCCTAAAACGTCCGGGATCCAAAGCTGAAGCTAAGCAAAAAACCATTCTTCTGTGGCAAAGAGCAACAACAGGCCTTCGAAGATTTCGGAACTCGTCACCAAAGTACGTCCATCCTTGGAAACTTCGACGAGTCAGCCGACACTGAACTGCACACAGACACCAGCAACTTCGGCCTCGATGCCGTCCTTGTACAGTGTAAAGGATGTTCTCGAACGCGTAATCGCATACGCAAGCCGCACCTTATCATGGTCCGAGGCAAACTATTTCATCAATAAAAAAGTGCGTGGCAATTTCCTGGGCAGTGACCAAATTTCGCCCCGTCCTTTTAGAGTCGTCAGTGATCACCATTAGCTATGTTGGCTGGCATAGCTTAAAGATCCCTCGCCTTCGTCTTCAAGAATTCGATGTCACCGGTAGGAAGCACAGTGATGCAGACTGTCTGTCTCATGCTCCTATCGAGGACAACCGAGCTAATCTCGAAGACGATTCTGTTTTTCTTGGCGCCACCTTCACGTCGATGCTAATTCAACACCAAAGAGCCGACCATGAACTACGGTTCCTCATTGAGTATTTAGAAGGACGCGCTCAGTCCCCTCTCCAAATCTTCACGCGTGGGCTGTCGTCGTTTTGTTTACGCGATGGCATTCCGTACAAGAAAAACTACCGCCCGACGGAAGCAGTCTATCTGCTCGTCATACCTACGGCCTTTCGCGACGAAGTCCTGCAGGCGTGCCATGATGACCCATCTTGTGGTAACCACGATTTTGCAGAACATTGGCACGAATACGCCAAAACTGCTACTTGGCCAAGGTTGCTGCATATGTGAAGCGTCACTTCAGAACTTGCCGTGAGTGCCAACGTCGCAAGGCGCCGCCGACTAAACCAAACGGACTACTGCAGCCTAATGATCCGCCACAAGTCTTCTTCCACTAAGTCTTCCTGGACTTACTCGGATAATTTCCAGAGTCCTCTGTGGGTAACCGCTACAATGTGGTGGCCACCGACTACCTCAGCCAGTATTGTGAGACTAAAGCGGTTCCCCGTGGTACCCCTGAAGAAATTGCGAACTTTTTCATTCAAAACATTGTGCTTCGTCACGGTGCACCCAGACGCGTTCTAACTCACAGGCTAACGGCGTTCCCCTCGGCCCTTACGTCGCAGGTTATACGCGTTAGCGGCCCAAGTAACCCCAAACCAACCGCTTACTACTCTCAAACGAACGGGCTCACCGAACGGCTCAATCAAACGATCGCCGACATGATTTCCACTTATGTCGGAGCGGACCATCGGAACTTGGACGCCATACTTCCTTGCGTCACATTTGCATATAATACTGCGATACACGAAACCACGCTCTTCAATCCATTTCGCTTATTGCATGGTCGCGAAGCCACAACCATGCTGGACGCAATGCTCCTTCCAACTAATGCTACATCTTCTGTTATGGGTGCTGTTCAAATCGTTAGTCACGCCGAGGCCGCCCGCCAACTCGCTCGACGGTGCACCCGGCACCAGCGAGCCCACAACGCTCGCCGCTATAGTCTACGTCAGGGAGATGTGCGTTAGCGTCCTGGCTTTGCCGTCCTGGGTTTGGAGAACAATCCGCACGCGGGGATGGTCCGAAAAGCTACGTCGATATTTTGGCCCTGACGAGGTGCTACACCAACTCTGTGAGGTGAACTACAGAAGTTCTGTCCCAAGAAACAGTTCGCTCCTTTAGACCACCGACCCCTCAAGTCGACCACTCCGCCCGGATGACGCCGTACCACTCCCGCTAGCGCCTCAGGCGTGTCTACACGAGACGCCAGACACATGAGACCTCCCTTCTCTTCCTGCATCCCATTGCTGCAGCAAAAAGTCGGTGCCCTTAAGAGAGGGGGAGTAATTCCACAGTACGAACCCCTCCACTGGAGCCGTACCGCGGCCGAACTCTATTACATGGCACTCGACAAGCCTTGGGCATTCTAGGGGCTAGAGGTTTTTTCGTCTTTCTCGACCTTCCTGCTGTCCTGCACGTTCCAGAACGTCTAAGTAAACCAGTTCTGTGTACGTCAACCATATGTCGCTCGCTGACAGTGCAGGGAAATATTCACTATCGAAAAATGACGTGTACGCTTATGCCTCAGGAACAAAAGAACAAGACAGCTGTTTTGGGTCTAGGCCAAAACATAGCTGCCAACCGCGGCTTTGCATGGCACAACTAGTCTATTTTCTGATGTCGCGGTACCAGGACAACTAAAGTGGCACACCCACACCGAAATGAAGGCGCGGGAAACAGTGCCAGCGGTGCTGTCAAAAATGGCAACAGCCTCCAGCCAGCGTGTGAAATGGTCGACCATGGTGATTATGCAACGATAACCTTAGGACACAGGTACAGGACCCACGGTGCCGATTTGAACACGATGGAAACGACGGCCGTGTCGAAGGAAGGCCTGGGGAGTCGTCTTGGTGTGACGGGAGACCTTTGTCAGCTGGCAGGGGCGACACGTGCACGTCCGTGCGTGCACATCATCATTAATACCGGGCCAGACATAGCTCTGGGTGAGAAGGCGCTGAGTAGCCCGAATGAGTGAGTGACAGATCAGTAGCGACGGGAAAATGGTGCGACGTAATGAAGAAGGAACAAAAGGCTCATGCTGGTACGCATCGGGCGCAAGCTGCATTCGGAGAGAACGGGGGTTCTCCTGAAAAGCCTTGAGCTGGCTGTAATCCAGCTGCGCGGACGAGAATGCGGGCCAGTAGACGGTTGAAGGTGGAGTGCCAACCGCGGCTATACGAGAAAAAGATTCAGTGGCGCTTTTAACTGCACTCTTCACGTGGCCGACGTCGGTAGTAAATTCCGAAATGTGAGCGAGATGGCGCAGTTCGCCGGACACGTACTTCGATGAGCTGGTCTGGAAAACGGACGCCAGTCTTGTGATCGGTCAGCAGGTCGGACTGGCATCCTTCCAGAAAATGTTGAAAGTGGTGGATCGCACTGCAGATGGCTAGTAGCTCGCGTCCGAAGAAATTGTAGCCGGTTTCAGCAAGACGTATCTTCCTAGAGTAAAAAGACGAATGCCGTCACTCGGAATTAATTCACTACTGTTGGAGGCATCCACCATCAGCTTAGAAGGGGCGTTGCTGCGCGGATGGGGAAGAAGCACGGCGTTCGCGACAACTTGCTCGGCAGCAGTGAAGGCGCTTGTGTTTCTCATGACCAGGAAATGGCAGAGGACGAGCCAGCGGTTGACCGTGGGATCGGTGAGCGGGCGGAGCAGCTCAGCGCCGTGAGGTACAAAGCGTCGGGAAAAAGGACAAGTTGCGGAAATACTTGGACGATCCTTTCTAATGCTCGCTACACTTTTAGAAGGTGCCTGACAAGGGCGACGACGTCGTTGCACCTTAGCGGCATCTTCTCTCTGCGTGGAACTGTCTCTTGTCATTTGTTAATTTGAGTATCGCCTTTTCTTTTTTCAGGCGAGGACGATCTTTTGAGGCAGCGTCATGAGGTCCGCGGCAATTCTTACACGTAAGGACTTGCCCGGCAAGAATCGCCGCTGTGTGCCTGAGTACAATATGGGCACACGATGGGGAAATTGCACACACTACTCACGTGTCCTATCTTCATGCATTTCCGGCACAGGAGAGGCTTCGGGACGAAAGGCCTAACTGCATGCCGAAAGCGCCCATCCTTAACGTACGTTGGAATGCAGTCCCCTTGGAAGGTCAACTTGATGCACTTTGTCCTCCAAAGACGCCGCGCTTGCAGTATGGCTACACCGTCGGTAGCTGGTTGAATCAAAATGGGCAGATCAGAGTCGCGGATGGCCACGTCGTGTCGTAAATGACGCCTGCCGTAGTGCCACTGCCTAGAAGGACATGGGAACGAACGCTAAAGCCGCCGAGCATTCTGATCTTGTTAAAACCCTCAAGCGCGTTCCGGTCCATGATATTAATGGCGACGACATTCCTAAAACGATTCACCCTCACATATTTAATTGCTCCCGGGACGCGAGACTCCAAGAACTCAGACGTGGCTTGCCTATTGATGTGGTTGAGATTGTCGGCGGGAGTCTCTGGCACAAACAGGACAGTGTGTGCCGATGATCCATGCTCCGTAGTGATCGTGGACGTACTCGACGACGACGAGTCCTCACCTCTGCGAGTCTCCGTTTGGCCTTCTTGCTTACGACTCTGATGAAGCCGTCGTCAGCCGAAGAGTCATCACTGGTTGCCGAGTACACCACGGTGGCGCTGCTTGCGTCATTCTGGAGGCCAAGACGTTTCCTTTGGGCGGCAACGGCTGACCGACCGGACTGAAGTTAAACAGCGTTCACTTCCATCCCTGTCCCAAAAAAATAAACAGTCGTTTCATTATATGTCGTAAATCAGGAAAAAACTGAAGAGGCGAAGGGATGGCGTTCCGGTCTAGAGCCACTTCATTGTCTTCTCCCGGAGCAGACGCCAGCTTCAGGACTCCTGTCCTTCCGTCTTCCAACCTATCAGACTACATACTATTACCACTCCTTTTCCCGTCAAAACTTTCCTGTATCCAGCAATTAACCGCCTGTGTCTTGGCCACTTCCCCGTAGTGGGTATGTGCCAGCAACGTCTGAGGCCTGCCTTCCTTCCTTCTTTCCTTCCTTCCCTTCTTCCTTCCTTCCTTCCTTTCCTTCCTTCCTTCCTTCCTTCCCTCCTTCCCTCCGTCCTTCCTTCCTTCCTTCCTTCCTTCCTTTTTTCCTTCCTTCCTTCCTTCCTTCCTTCCTGTGAGCTCCAAAACGCAAGGTGCACAACCAGCAAAAGAAATAATGGCGATTCACCACTTAAAACAGCGCCAGTGCACCAATTAATAAAGTCATTAAAAGCAGAAAACTTTTTTCCCAGTATTATATCTTTAGTTCATAAAAATAGAGCGTCTCTTAGGAGCTTTTTAGTACAACCAAAACATGGCTGCGTTAACACATCGTGCCTGATGTCACGCCCCCATTAGAGAGCGAAATGGTGTTGTTAACGCCATTTTAAAATATAGTTAGGAACCCTGTTATTTATTAAGTACAGAACCAAAAAATCACTGTTTAGGTGTTTCGCATGCTTCATGGCTAAATATCCAGTGCGGAATGACTTAATTGCTGTAAAAGCAGTTCTGGGATTCCGTTACAATGTAAAATGTTTTAAAGAAGGCTACACAACCGCGTATTGTAAACAAAGAGCAAGGCTAAAAAGGCAGTGTATCCGGTAAGTTTGTTTTTTATTGTTAACATTTCACGGGCCGGTGATGCTTTGCAGACTTCAAATGGTTGACTTCACGGGCTTATGTTTCCGCTCTCTATCAGCGTCCTAAGTGAAATAGAATTACCGGTCAGTGGTTTACCCGCCTACATCACCGCCACGCCGCCCGCATGAGCCACCTCCTTGAAGCCAGGCGCCCCGAGGCCGCCTTTATTTACACTTTTTTGAAGACGCATCGTCTGGGCTTACCGCATTCTTCCTGTGCGGCTCAGTACTCATGGTAGGTATCCTGCGTGATGACGATTGCGCTGAAAATGTTTTATTCAGTCCAAAAGGAAAGGCGGGGATCCTCATTTCGGGCGCCCATTTGGATGAACTGCAAGCTTCACCTGCACCTGAAATTCCGGGCTGGACAGCAACTCCTCCAATTGCTCTGTCGTTGGATTATCAATTGGACGGCTCTGATTAAAAGCTTCGGTGTTATCTCAAGGAAAGAAAAGAAGGTGACAATGCACAGCTTCGGAGCTCGAGCAAACAGAAAAATAAAATCAAGTGCGAATCGAGACGCTGCACATGCTGAAGCATCATGATTCTAGCTCCTTAATGCTCGTTATGGAAGACTAATGTTTCAGCAGATAAACTTGGTTTGGAACGAACTGATATAAACTCACGGCGGTGTTCTCAAGTGTGAACCGACGGGTGGAGAGCGTTAACGCTCAAGGTACTGTCTCAAGTAAGAGTTACAAATTGGCACCTATGTTGTTGCGGCATTTTTCATTATTATTATTTCCGGTGTGGCGTTTCTAATGAAGTGAAATTTTCTTATCGTTATTTAAACGGAATACGATGAATAGTGTTTTGCCGTCCTCAGTAAAAAAATTGTCTCAAGAATTAGTACGCGTTTTTTGTTTTTCTTCAAATTTTCATATCATTTCAACGTAACTTGACATCGTTGCGAATGAAAGCACTATGCGATCGTTGCAGACAGAGGCTCGGCTGTGGTGCTAATAACGCGGCTTCTTTTTTAAGGTCCTGCGCCCTTTAGATATTCTTATATAAACCTAGTCCGTACAAATCTTATTTGAAGGATAAAAATATACATTTTTGTAGCACTGTGCTAAATGTGTGTCATATATAATTGGAAAAGCTCTATTTCGAGGGACAACTTGCAGACGTGTCCAACCAAAACATTTCGCTATTAGGAGAATGTTGCCTTTCAAATACAATCAGCACAGTATGGCATACATCCGCAAGAAGCGCAAGTAAAGTATGCTATGGGGCGAAAGTCCAAATCGGAGCGCACTAGTTATACCTAGCAAATGATTTGCTCTAGCGCTAAGAATGGCATGTATCTTTTGCTTTCAGTGTGTTGCACCACACTTAGAAGTTAGAGGCCCTCATCTCGGCGATTGTAATTAATGCTTCGCAACAAAAACAGCCAGTAAGAGAGTTAATGCAGCACGCGCTAATTGTATGCATTTATGATAGTGAAAGGCGGCACATGATTTGGTGCAAATTTGCAAGGTCAAATCATAGCATAACTGCAATTCAAATTTAGGTATACTGCTCACGTAGATCCTGAAGCGAATCCTAACCCTTAAATGAGACTGCACACTATTACACCCAGGTATAAAATGCATCTAAAAGTATGCATAGCCAAAGTTTTCATGTACAAGAATTTTAAATTAATTTCAAAGAGCATGCAATTGCCTAAATGCGATAAGAGTATCCAATATTTGGGTTTCCATTATCAGTGCGTGCAATTTGCGGTCGATTTTTCAAAAACAGCCTCCCTAATAGAAAATTTAATGCTTGCCACCTTTGCCATCTCAGTTGGCTGTTTGCAGTTCAGCTCTCTTTTTCACGCAGTGGCCAGTTTCTGGTGCAATCCATACGACCAAAAACGATACGTAATTTTCTTTTGGATTTCAGACCATACCGAATGAGTTGTTGGATAGTTTCCTGCATTGTTAAATTATCGGAGCACCTGTCCTGTATAAATACGGGCCCATGGGCACAAACGAAAGACCAGGATCTTGCCTGTACGTTTTGGAGTCGTAAGGTACACTCGGCACGGAACAAGAGATCGCCGATAATAGACGTAAAAGTGTTTATGTCTCTGCACTGGACGCTGCGTTTGCCAATGGGACCACAGCCGTTGGCTGTTGGCCACAGGCGGGGAGAGAAACAGAGGGTTTTGGTTGTACGATATTATTGTGGCTGTAATAGCTGGCGAACTAAATAATCTTCTGAAACTATTTCTTTTTAGAAAGCTTGGATTTCTTTCTGAGGTACGTCCGCCTGAGCGAGATGTTTGTAACGCATTTACGGAAGGCAGCATTAAGAAAACATTACGGTGCCAATGAATTCCATTGCATAAAAGGTACTCAGATGTCAGCGGATACCAAACAGGTCGTTCTCGCAGCATTTCAAGCATTTTAGATCGAAGTAAGAACGTTGAAAAAGGAGTCATTGTCAACCATGGACCGCCTCCTTCCCCTCTGCCTATACTCTTAGGTCTCGAAAATTGTCTGTCATATTTGTTAGCGAACCTACCGGGCTGATTCGGAACTCGCGCAGCGATGGTTTGCAGGAACTCTTGAAAAATGGGCGGCCACCATTTCGAAGGGAAAGCTCCAGAGAGCCTTGTTGACGGTCTGAAAGATGATGAACCTCTGAAACCGGGCTGCGCGTATCCTGGCCACATTCTTTATTTTCTTTGTTCTTCGGATCCTCCCATTCCTAGATGTCCGATTCCTGTTCGTGAGGGAATGTTTCTTATCCTTATATGGGAGGCCGCGTTCTTTGCGGGTGTTTTTTTAAACGTGAACGAAGCTTGTTTTCTGACATCAAGCTTTGAGAACTCTGGAGTGGTGCCTGGACGTGCGAGAGGAGCGTTCCTTTCAGATTCTGGTTTTGCAGTAGCTGAGGAAGCATTACTTCTCATGCCGGCACCCGGTGAAGAGTCTGGAAGTGGCTTTTCAGTTATCGTTGACTTTGTCAAAGGAGTGTGCGCGCTTTGTTGTTTATTAGTTGGGAATGCTTCTGGAACAACGGGAGGTGCTGTTTTAGGTTCCGGCATTTCTGCAATTTTCGGCAGCGGCACAAGAATTGGTTCGCTTTGTGGTTTACTAGGTGGGACTGCTGGTAATTCGATTTTTGCTTCTAAAACAGCAGTAGGTGTTATTTCAGCCGCTGGCTTTTCAGGAATGTTTTGCAGTGTCACAGCAGTAGGCGCACTTTTTGGCTTACTAGTTGGAAGTGCTGGTAATTCGATTTCCGTTTCTGTAGCAGCGAGATGTGTTATTTCGGCCGCTGGCTTTTCAGTAATATTTGGTTTTGTGACATTAGTGGATGCGCTACGTGGTTTACTAGATAGGAGTACTAGTAATTCGGTTTCCGCTCCTGGACCAGCGGGAGGTGTTATTTCGCCCAGTGGCTTTTCAGTAATATTTGGTATTTTGACATTAGTGGATGCACCACGTGGTTTGTTATGTGGGAACGTTGTTAATTGGGTTTTTGCATCTGGAACAGTGGGAGCTGCTACTCGGGTAGCTTCACTTGTTTTGTTAGGAGCTCTGGCCTGAGGAACCGATCCTAATGCTGGTGTCTTCTTCACGACAAGCACGCTTTCGCTTTGTTTTTTCTCTTCCTATTCGAAATGCCTTCGAGAGGCTTTCTGAATGTTTTATTGGTAATGTGTTTTGTTTCAGGAATCACGCTGGCGTTGAATTTGCGCTCAGTTTTACTCACAACAGCTGGCTCAGTACCAGGCTTATTACTCTCAGCGACTTCTCGTAATTTTTCCCGTTCTGACTTAATGACAGAGGGTTTCACGGTAACTCGAGCAGGATTTGCGTCTTTTGAATCGCGTCCCGTGGAAACACCAGTTTCCCTGACTCCGAAGGCGTTCCCCGAAGCTCCGTGTGTGCCATTACCGGCTTTTGCTTCAAATGTCCTTCCTACTTCTTTTTCTGGGTATCCGCGCACAGGGTGCCTATCTACTTTCGTCGAAGCTCGCCTTGGTGTTTCGCTATGTGGCGAACGGAAGGATATTTTATCGACTTTCGGTTTCCTGTAGATTCCTGGTGTTCGTCCACTTGTAGCTCCATGGAAAGAGCCGAACGTGCCTTCCCTTTCAGGCTTCTCTAACTCTTCCTTCTCTTCTTTGTGTTCGTCAAGCCGTAGCGTGTCTTTCACGCGATCTGTGGCGTTCTGAAGCCGTTCTTTCAAAAAGGAGACTACCGTCGCGGCCGCTGTTGTTACTTTTTCCGCCAGCTCCTCTCGCCTTCGGTGGCGTTCCTCTCTCTTTTCCGCCAAGTACTCTCGTAGACGCTCCCGCCTACGCTCTAGCCTTTCCCTGGAACCAAGAATTCGTCCTCGAAGGTCCCTATGCTTATTTCTCCTTTTGTGGCTTGGTCTTGAACCACGATTTTTTCTTTTCTTTTTGTTTCTGTGACTCGAGGAGGAGCTTTCTTCCGACGACGAGTCTTCGAAACTTTCGAGTAGTCTCTCTTTTTCATTTTTGATTTTGGAACGTAGGCTTTCAGATACCTGCCTCTTGAATTTACGGAACGTTCCTGTGGAAGGGAAAGAGAAACAGAATGGAACAACAATTTTTGTCACGTGTGCCTCTGAAATTCAATAAGTACTGCTAATGATGGTGCAATACACAGTGGAAAAAGGGTTCTAAGCGCTTGCCTAAATCATGTTCTAGACATAGGCCCAGCAGCATGAACAACACTACCTATTCTCATTGCGATCACAAAGCCACTAGCGGAGCTTTGTTAAACGGCATGGTACTTAATGCGACTTGATGCTATCCGTCTCTTTGGGCACCATTAGAAATCGGCAACGTTCAAAACATGAATTTCACGATTGCTCGCTTTTACAATATTTGAACATGTAGTGTCGCTTGGCGCCGTTATTAGCATTTTTATGCGGATACACAAAAAGAGAAAAAATAGCTTTTCAAGTATTAAATAAAAAATGCACTCTCAGAAAAGGATAATGGTATTCTGCATGAGTGGTACGCCTTTCTTCCTGGCTCTTGTGAGCATAGGTGGGGCAAAGGTGGCTAATAGAGTGTAAGCACTTACACAAAGTTTCACTTGTTTTTAAAGGTTTCTTCCGTAGTTATAAACCATTCTTTTGCACGTGAACGGTAGACAGCAAGAACCGAACACCTACTCACCACCAGTAAATGTGGTTTGATGCTTAATACTTTCGTGCAGCTATGCCACCAGCCAGAACTGAAAAATCGCGGCCAAGTTCTAGGGTTACTCTGCATTCTAATTCTAAGAGCTCCCCAACCACGTCTCTAAGAAGGCCAGGCAACGCACTCAACGGTTACTAACAGTTGCCGTAAACACATCGCCGCAAATTACATCGTCCTTTCTAAAGGCATTCAGACAAAATGACTGTCAGAAAAATGAGCGTTCCTTTCCTAGAGCTTGCTTTTTCATCCGCCTCGCGCATTCATAAAGCATCTTGAGAATATGTCTGCCCACAGGTCAGATGCCGGCCCACAAATTACGTTAAACAGTTTTAGAAGTTCCGAGCTTCCGTTCTATCTTATTAGTGGAAACTGTGCCATCTAACGCACGCACAGTCTAGTATCGGCAGAATAATGCTTTAGTATGCTAGCAGACGGCCAGAAGGGGTAGGAAGTCTCAAAGCTCTCCCCATTAAGAACAACTTGCGCTTATCATTAGCCATTGTGTAGTCAATGCGCTTAGTCCAAATGAAGTCATAAGTGATCAAGAGTCGGAGATACTTATAATGTATCTCGAGAAACGCTCGAGAAAAGTTTCGATGGGATGAATGTTGAGGTTTCTTATCTAAAGCGGCGTCTGCAGTAGTGAGCAGTACAGCTTTGTGGTTCGATATTCTATCTACTCTCTGGCTATTTGTTTTGGCAGTAATAGATCCGCTAACAAAAAAGAGGTCGAGCATTGATTGAGAATTGCCCTTAATTATAGTATTTTCGTCTACAATCTCGATTAACTCGAAGTCAAAAGCAATGCCCAACATAGCTTTACCTCGGGGTAGTGCTTTTTAACTGAAAATTTTGACCAGTATACTTCAGACAAATTAAAATATCCTGACAGTATAATACGGCTATCGGGTCTAACATTCGTGCACACATATTGTTTCAGTTCCTATAATAGGCAACGGTAGATTTGGGTGATTTGGGGTGAGGCCTGTACCTTGCTCTAATAATATATCTGACGTTTCCATAGCACGTTGCGCAAAAAATTCACTTTGCATTGGTTACATCTGGCATTGGTAAAATTCACAGGGATGATTTAAACCAGATGCTGACATCTGCACTTCTATCATCACGATCCTTTCGGTACGAACTGTAGCTAAGGGTAACGAACTCACTGTCAAGCACTGTATTGTTGAGCCAAGTTTCTGTCAAAACCGCTATTTCAGGGTCGTGCAAAAGCGGAAGAGTCTTCAACTCACTTGACTTGTTTATGACACTTCTGCAATTAACATTAGGTATTTTCAGGTTCTGAAGTCTCTTAGTCCGGAGTCAGTTTGATTTCTTCCTAAGCCTAATTAAAGCGAGGAGCTTTTGCGTCCTCCCAGCCATACAGTAAGCTATTAACGCTTAGGTTATCATAGATTAGCTATAAAGCTTGGCGCCCTTTTTCCCCTCTTTTTTACAGTATTTCCACTGCTGTTTCAGTATTTTCCTAACTCGTTTAGAAAACTCCTCACCTCTTGATTTGGAGCTCATTTTGGTGTTTTTGAGTTAATGGCATGGTCGTGGTGTTTCAAAACGACTGGTTGCGCCTATTCTATTTTTGTTTGCCCGTCCTGTTGCATCTTTGGACACCATTCACTGTTAAACCTTGTTATCGAAAAAAACACCTTCAATTATTTCCTTTCCGAGTTCCTGGCTAGTCTCCTCGCTAAGCTCGTTTATTCCGTAAATGATCAGGTTATTTCTCCTGCCTCTGTTTTCTAAATCGTCTATGTACGCCAAGAGTAGTTAGAAAACAATTTAGTAGCGTTTACCAGAATAATTACAATAAGCGCAAACCACAGAATAGACTCAGAACGAGTCAATTTTGTAGGTCGCTTAATTACCATTACCCGATGACATTGCGATTGCACTGAGTCTTTGCAATTTCACTGCTTCTAATCATCCGCCATTTCGTGCGGTTTTTTTTTTTTTTATTCGAGAAGTGTGCCATGAGGCATAAGTTGAAAAAGGAAAGGGGGGAAGGAATGCACGGGATTGAAAGTTAAAAGAAGGAGTGAAGAACCGTTGCGCTGAGGTAGTCGCAGAGGTTGTTAATGAAACGGTTGTCCATTGTCCACTTCACGAAGTCACTTTCGCGGTTCCACCGCAGGCCAACCTCCCTGAGGAGCCGTTTTCTGATAGCAGCCGTCGCTGGGCACGTCCACAACAAGTGCCGCACATCACATATGTCCGGTGCAGCGCCACAGTGAGGGCACCTGTCAGGTAGTGGCAGATCTTTGGCACGCCACCGATGACGGACAGATGGTGTCAGAGCCGCCCCTGCCCGAATCCGGCGCACGGATACCTCCTCCTGCCGAGTAAGACTACGGGGTAGAGGGTGCGAACACGGAGGAATTAGAGCGCGTGTTCGCTGGCGCAGAACTTCGGAATCGGAAACGTGGGACAAGAACGGATCTGGGGGAAGAGGGGAAGGTGGCGGATCGTCTAATGTATGAAGATGAGTCATAGCATCCGCTTGAATGTTATGTGGATCCTGGGCATGGCCGCGAATCCAGTGTATGCGCACAGGACATGGATACTTTGCGCAGAGCACATGAATAGATTGTGAAATCTGGAACGTTCGTCGAACAGCCTTCAGCTGTTTAAGGGCGGCGCGGGAGTCGGTGTAAATGTGAACTGTATTGAATGTTGGAACGAGCGGAAGGGAAGC
Source organism: Amblyomma americanum (assembly GCA_030143305.2). Taxonomy (NCBI): domain Eukaryota; kingdom Metazoa; phylum Arthropoda; class Arachnida; order Ixodida; family Ixodidae; genus Amblyomma; species Amblyomma americanum. The sequence goes on from JARKHS020009642.1 coordinate 245,649, forward strand.
AATGGCATTGTAAATGGCTTGAAGTTCCAATGCCAGGGGAGTGCACGTATCCGCAGTATACGTCGCGCGAGAGTTGAGATGCGGATGAGATGGACTATACACAGCAGTAACTCCCCTCTCTGCAGAATGAGATGCATCCGTGTATAATATGCACCCTTCAGGCAGATACGCTGCTGATACCGACGGGGAAACAGTGGGGCGATTGTCAGTGAGCTGGCAATAGGACCACGGTGGAAGTGTCTTTAAACGATGAAGTTTGAGAGACTGTTTTCGAGCTCTATTTGCCACCCGTTGGTCGATGATCTCACTGAGTGTATTAAGTTGGGCGAACTCCTGTAGCACAGGTATGGGTGTTAAACGAGGCAGATATGTTATGACGCGCATAGCCTCACGATTGATAGCTTCAAGGGAGTCCCACTGTCTGCGGGTGAGACGTTGAAATTGAGCCTGATATACTATCCGTGGCTGAAGGATAGAGCGCACAAGCTGGCGGGCCGTATGAGCACGTGCGCCACCAGAGCGCATAGCTATGCGACGAATCAGACCTAGAGTAGCGTGAGCCGATTTACGGGTGGCTGTCAGCCACGGGGTGCCAGTCCCAGATGTATGGAGGAGAAGACCAAGAATACGAACAGTTTCTACCTGAGGAATCAGAGAATTATGTACCGTAAAATTTAAAGGGGGAGCTTTCCGTAAGGCGGCTTTATTTCCAATTCGAATGAAACATGATTTAGTAGGAGAGAGTGTTAGACCCAAAGGTGGGAGGCGAGATGTCAATACATCCAGCGCGTGTTGAAGGACCGACTGATGAATAGACGCATCTGGATGACAGCACCACAAGGTGATATCATCGGCATATGCAAGCACGCGGATAGAAGGGATGGTCTCTAGGGCTCGAACCAGAGGAATTAAAGCCACATTAAATAATGTGGGGGCGAGAACGGAGCCCTGCGGCACTCCTCTATTGGAAGTGAAATTACCAAAGGGCTTTCCGTGGACACGCACGCTGAAGGTTCGATTTGCTAAAAAGGCGTGAATGGAGAGGAGGAACCGGTGAGGGAGACCAAGAGTTTGAAGGGAGGCAAGAATGGCAGAGTGAAGGATGTTATCATATGCCTTTGTTATGTCTGTAGCGATTACGGTTCGTACAAGGTGACTCTGTGGAGAGTGGTCAAGCACGTCAGCAGCCAAAGTAGCAAGGCCGTCCTCCGTTCCAATATGTGGGCGGAAACCAATTTGGGAATCTGGGTAACAATCATGGGATTCCAGCCACCATGATAAGCGTGCGGCTAGAATGTTTTCATAAAGCTTGCAGATGGTAGGGGTAAGGGAAATTGGACGAAGGGCCGAGAGAGATACTGGAGGCTGACCTGACTTGGGGATAGGAACCACAATAGAATGCTTCCAGTCTCCCGGCATGATGCCAGAAAGCCACACTTCGTTAAAAGTATCAAGTAGGGTTTCCAAAGCCCTCCCTTCCAAGTTACGGAATAAGGAGTTAGGTATGCCGTCGTGCCCGGGAGT